>JACAXG010000089.1:233293-420794 GCA_018881555.1 Amblyornis subalaris
AAAGGAAAGGAAAGGAAAGGAAAGGAAAGGAAAGGAAAGGAAAGGAAAGGAAAGGAAAGGAAAGGAAAGGAAAGGAAAGGAAAGGAAAGGAAAGGGAAAGGAAAGGGAAAAGAGGCTAATAACTTATTTGCTAGTTTCTCAAAAGCCTATTGGGATTCTCCAGGACCTTCTTCATGCAGAGAGCCATCCTTGACTCAGAGTTCCACAAAAATATCCATTAAAACATGTGTAATGCTCTTCACAGAGGCTGACTTTCACCCCAGGCCATGGATTCTGAAATCAATAAATCCTTGTTTTAGTTTTTTATTTCTGAAGTACATTGTTTTGCCCAATAAAACAGAAAGCTCTGTTTAATCATGTGAATAGATTTTTTTCTTTCTGTTCATACAATACTGTATTTTAAAATTGGCAGATTGTTAATGTTGCTTCTAAGCTGTTACTTGCTGCCATGATGCTTTGTCTGAACCAGAGAGGTTTGGGGATTGATGACTCCCTTTCAGCTGCCAAGCCACAGGCAGAATCTGACTTTCAGGAGACAGGAACTGTTCAAGGCAGCTGGTGGTAGCTGGGCAGTTTGGACAGAAGGTAATGTCACTTATGTCCCTAACACTCTCAGTCAATGCTTAAATTTGTTATGTTACAAATGCTCAAATGTACGTTAAAAGGTCCAGCTACTAAAAATCTATATTGGATGTTGGTTATTCAGTATGACCCTTCTACAAAATTATTTAACAGTTTATAAGTGGTTTTCCAAAGCAGTGTTCTAAACTAGTTTATATTACAGACAGAACATTAGTCTGAGACTGAGTGGTCTTGATTTTCCTCTCTACTGATATTTGTGGCTTTATTCTGGTACTGGCCCAGGAAAACACACCCATGAGCACCTCTAAAGCACAGTTCATGGTGATTGTGTTACCAGCATTGCTACTACACATTGCTGGATCAGGATCAAATTGCTCAGCAGCCTGCAGAATTAATGCCCAAGTGAAAAGACGATCAAACTCCCTTTGTTTTCAGAGTCAGAGAAGCAAATTTTACTTTGGTTAAGGAAACAATTCTCAATTTTATTGTATTCTTGTAGCAGATCAGAAGATAGAGCAGGTGGCCAGCTTAAAGCCTGATTGTAGAAGAGAACACAGATCAATTAGTTCCCCATGAAAGGGAACATTATAGGGAAGGAATTAAGATGATCATATTCATTTTTCTTAATGAACATAAAACTGGCAAACACTTTACTGTTTGCCTCTAACAATGCAAGAATTCATTTACTTTCCTGTTAGTTAGGTCTCAAAAACCAAAAGGATGACTTGGCACTGGAAATCCCTCTAGCATTTTAGCTTGGGAATAGTCAGTATTCTTTCAACTTAATGAGAGTGCAGTAGAAGATACAAGGCAACGCTGCAGAAATGCTGTTGATGTTGCATACATTCATATTACATTTCACCTATTGTCATGCTAGAGGCCCATTGTAAATTAATTTGGCAGATAAATTTACGATGGCAATTTGCCTTCCAGTTGTATAATTAATTCATGTCAGAAATAATTTATTATATTCTTTCTTAAACCAATTTTTTTTCATAGGGTGCCACCTTAGTAAATAAAATCTTTTGTTTACACTGAGCCTTGTGTGACTTCACAGTGGTCAGTCAATAACCTCAAGGGGATAGTTTTGGTCACATTACTGGTCACTTATTTGTATGGATGATGGAGTGCCCTGGTCCCATCTGTACATATATTACTTTCTTTTGTCTTAGAGGCACTGTTGGAAAGATTAATTAGGTCCATCTGTAGGAAAGGATCAGCCTTAGGGGAATCAGGTAAATAAAATAAATGCCAAGGGGAAAAAGTGCTGAGGGGCATGTTTGGAAAATCAAACTGTTTTTCATAACCTTAATGGGGAAATTACATACAGAAGGAGATTGAAAGAAAAGTAAAACTGTCATTTCATCTGGGTTATTTCAGCATGACCTGATAAACATCTTCTATTGCTGCTGTGGTAGGGAAAAGGATCTATGAAGAGGGCTAAAGTAAAGTCCATGGGCAACATTCTCAGCTAATATAAATCAGTATAGCTCTCTGATCTTCACTTTCGAGCAGTAGAGATTTGAGTCATGTCTGCCAGAGTGATATTATTTCTGTCCTTCCTTTGAGTGATCCCAGACATGCAGTAAACTGATCCTAATTCCCATTCTGTCTTAATTTTTCTTTGTATTATAACAGTGCTATATACCTTATGGGTCTTACATCACACCTCTGTTTTCCTTTCCTTAAAGCTTCTTTCCATATTTTCTTCCTTATCTTTTCCTTCCCTTTCCTTCAAACAGTTCAGCATGCAAATGAATCTCAGAGCATTGAGCTAACTGATATGATCACAGCTTGTAAAATGGAACCTCAGCTCTGACTTTTAGATCATTATTATGTGCATAATTAGTTGGTGTAACTAGTGCATAAACCATGTGAAATTTGTTGCCATTTAAGTTACATCTCACTCTGTTGCCTTATCAGCCTAAATGGGGATTTGTGTCCCACCATACAATGGGATTACAATCCACAATGTTTTCATGGAACACCAAATGGAAAAATAAAAAGACCATTTTTCTCACTGAACTTTGGCTGTCTTAAGGGACTTGAATATTGGAGCTGTTTTGCTTTTAAATTTTTGTTGCAGTGAAGTTAGGTTCCTTATGAGTTTAGAGTTTAACTCATGCTGACTTTTAAATTAATTAGTAAAGCCAAAGAAACATGAAGGCTGATTTTTGAGAAAAAGAGAAGAGGCATAAATTATTTAAAAGAAAAAAGAGCAGCATACAGAAAGGATACAAAAAGAAGTGTAGCTCAAAGGGTAAGGGGGGAATGACTGTTGATGATCAGTTCAACTACTGCACATTCATGAAGAATTACTGGTGAGAGGGAAGATATTGCCTTTGGAAATGCACGTGCCTGTCTCCTGCCAGTGCTAACAGGACCCCTGCTCTCAGACAGGGACAACTCCTTCTGGGGATGAACTTTGAAGTCTAATTCTAAATAGTTGCTAAGTCTGCATTATGCAGTGCTGGAAGGAAACTGCCTCTGTGTATAAATAAGGTGTGAATCTGTACACATTGCCACAGAGAGGCAGTTAGACACTCCAGAGTGTAACTGAGTTTCTGTTTTAGAAACTGTACTGTATAGGTGGAACAGTACCTCACAGTCTTTAGGTAAGATTATAACATAAATAAATATGTAATTTCATATCTATGTATTGAGGATGAACAGCTCAATGTGCTGCCATTGAGGAATAGAACCTTTATTGACCAAAGGCACTTCTTCCTTCCAGCCTGATGCACTTTCTAGACGAAGCATGTTCTGAAGGCTCCCTCCTGGTCCTCATGGAATAGTCCAATGGCCGAAGTCCAACACAGAACATGAGTCCTACATTTTAGAAACACTCTCTCAGGTGACATCTGCTGGAACTGTTCTTGTTTGTATCAGTGGTACAGCAAACAAAAGAACAACTTAAATAGTCCTTTAAAGAATAAATTGTCCCTCCTTAAAATCTTCTGGGCCGGTTTCTTTTCTCAGGTAGAGATAGATGTTCCCATCTGGTTTATGCAGCCCATACTCATTGTCATAGGTAGCTAAGGACTTTGTCCTGCAAAGAGTGAGCCATGGAGTAGGTTCCAGGTATACATATTCTACAGGCTTCTGGAAGCAAGGCAGGACCATGGTAGCATGATTTCAGTTGTGCAATAGGGAAGTTGAAACGGAGGGACTGAGCAGGGTTTTTCTTCAGTGTTTCATAGCAATACACAGACTTGGTATGGGTTTGTTGGGCCTGCAGCTTTATATTTGAAAGTCTTAAACCTACCTGCAATAGGAAATTATTTGTGTGTCAGTCTTTTTTCACAAGTATTTTTCTTTGAGGTGATTTGAAATCTTGAAACAAAGTATTTCAGATGGGAACTAATTTATTGTCATTTACTAAAACAACTGAAAAATGCTTCTTGCTCTGGTTTTTATTTTTGGTTTATGTTGTTGTTCTGTTTCTCTTTTTAGAGAAACCCTGTTATTGAAAACAGATATTCCTCACTGAAATGTTCATTTCCTGGAAAAAAAACCCAGATTTTTCATCAAAATATTTCAGTTAAAGAACTGTGCCAGGTCTCCAGGGTGTCCTTCTGAAAAGGCAGAACCAAAAATCGGTAGAAAAAGAGTGACAGTCAACAGACAAATACTTGGTTCTGCTCTATGGTTCTTACTCAGGTGAAATTCTTCCAGGGATAAAAAATGAGAGCAAATTTCAGCAAATATAGAATCCTACCTACAGCTCAGGTAACTCCCAGAGCTATTCATTTTCTGGGTGTAAACACATTTTATACATACCTCATGTAACCTATGTGTTGATTTTACAGAGTCTAACAAGTGAAGAATGGCTGTGAATGTACCATGAAGTTGGCTCAACAAAGGTTTTCCTATAATTAAAAGACATCTGGCTCTTTTCTGAGTGGGAAATCACAGACCTCTGAATGTTTTGAGTATTTCCTTATGCACAACATCAGCAGAAAAACTCCATATGCCTTAACCTGTCAAATTCTGTTCCACTTTATCATGTGGATAAATCAGTTGCAATAAGGAACTTTAACCTAGCATCTTTGACCTGAAACTGAGGGATTCAAAGCAAAGACAATGGAAATGGTCATGGAAAGTATGAGAGGCTCAGAGCAGCACTCAAATCTTTAGCACACTGGTGTTAATTTAAGTAAGTGTGGAATAGCTTGATGTGTTTCTCTATAAAAGCTTGTGACCGTCATGGGCACTGTTCTTTCTGATGCCGCAGGAATACCTTCCAGTTCTGCACCTCCATCCTCCTCCTGCCAGCAGCGCCACAGAGCACTGAGGGAGTCCGTGGCTGTGGCTGGGGAATGATTTAGGCATTGTGTATCTCTCTGTCGTTCACCCTTCTCGAAGGGGGGACTGCTCAGGGGCAGTGACAGCTTCCTTACAACAGTTCCCCATCCTGGAAAGGGCTGTGCTCCCTGGCACCCCATTGGCCTGGTGGCTGTCCCAGTGAGCAGTGTTGGGGGCAGGTTGGCAGCTGGGAGACCTCTGCGTGCGGGGAGCTCGGGCCTGAGGTGTAATGGGTTGCTGTGCTTCGGCCCTGCTGTGGTGGGATCAACCCAGCGTGAGCCTGGAGACACTGCGCGTGGTTGGAATTGCCCTCTGCCTTTCCTGCCTGCCTCTGGGGCCTTTCATCACGTCCTCAGTGTCCACCTCATTTGTGGGACAAGTGACAATCGGGCTCTCATTCTCGGGCAGCCCCAGGAGGCAGCTGTAAAGGCTGCAAGGCAGGCGGGCAGGGAGTGATGGATGGAGAGGGCTGGATGGATGGATGGATGGAGGGATGGATGGATGGCCATAGCTGGGAGGGGGCCGGCTGTCTGGCGGCGTGGTGCTGGCCCGGGGGAAGGGGTGGGGGGCCGGGTGGGTGTGCCCCGCTCTCCCTGCCGCCGTCGCCGCGGTCCGCCCCACTCACAAGGTGCCTGAGCCGGAGAGCGAGCAGCAGCGCCGCGTCCCCGCCGTCCTCCGCAGCGCCCGCCCCGCCATGCCCAACTTCGCCGGCACTTGGAAGATGAGGAGCAGCGAGAATTTCGACGAGCTACTCAAGGCGCTGGGTGAGGCGCGGGGGAGCCCGGCGCCGGGCAGCGGGCTGCGTCCCGCGGGAGGCGGCACGGAGTGGCAGCCGCGGCCGCGCTCCAGTGCCCGGTGTCTCCCGGGCCGGGCACCCGGGAGAGCTCCGTGCGCCGGCCGCGGGCAGGAGAAGCTCCCGCCGCTGCGGGGGATGGCTCAGAGCTCTACCCGGGGAGGGGCGGTCGAGGCACGGCACGGTCCCCGTCTCACTTGCGAGCGCCGGCGCTCCTGCCCCGGGGAGCCGGGCTGCCGCTGGGTCGGCGCGCTGCCGCGGGGATCTCTGCGAGATCCCGCGTGTGCCGGCCGTGCGGAGCTTGCCGGAGCGCCGCAGCTCCCGAGCGCGGCAGCCGTGCCGTAGGGCTGCGCGCCGTGCCCCGGCTCCTCTCCTCGCTCCCCGATCTGCGTGATGCTGGGCGAGTTCAGCCCGGGGCACGGCTGGCGACTTCAAGCTCTGCTTCCTCCCTGCTTCGCCCAGGTGTCAATGCCATGCTCAGGAAGGTGGCGGTGGCAGCCGCCTCCAAACCCCACGTGGAGATCCGCCAGGACGGGGACCAGTTCTACATCAAAACTTCCACCACTGTCCGCACCACTGAGATCAACTTCAAAATCGGGGAGAGCTTTGAGGAGGAGACGGTGGATGGACGAAAGTGCAGGGTAGGAGGAGAGCTGGGGCATGTGCATGTGCATGTGTGCGTGTGTATGTGTGTGTGTTACCAAATTCTTTTTAGATGGGACAAACATCTGCTGCCGTGTCCCCAAACAGTGGCAGTGCTGCCGTCCACCCTCTTCTTGCCAGAAGCACTCTTGGAGGTTCTTGATGGTCACGACTCCTCTCGTCCCTCTTGTAGGATAAATCTGAAATCTGATAGCAACAGAACATGACAGGTTCCAAAAGCAGAGTTCAAGTACCTGGTTGCCAGCTTGGCAGGGTTTTGTTCTGCTGTTTTTGCTTCCCTCTCCCCTGAAGATTTCAGCTGCAGTGAAATCTCTTCCCAAACTCTGTCCCTGACAGAAACATGGGAAATGGTGGAGCAAGAGAGACCTCATGAGTCAGGATTTAGTGCACAGATCTGACACAGCTTTTGTCCTAGATTGAATCAGATGAGTTCACGAGCAGGACCACAGACTGTTGGTAGTTTGGGGCTGAAATCGTCTTTCACGCCCTTGCTAGTGCATGTCTCCAGTTTACCGATCAGGTAGCTCTTTAACAGTGTAAGACAGGCTTTCAGCTGGTATTATTTCAGCCGTAGTTACACCATCTCCTTGAGCAGAAGTGCATTAGAGGGCATTCACTGGAGTGTTTTGAACTTGATTCTGTGTGTGAGACCCTGCTCCTCTACCTTTGTAACCACTTCTGTGGCCATGGAGGGGGATTTATGCCAGCAGCATCTGACACCAGGTTCTTACTGGTGTAGATACATGGGATCTGAGATATTGGGGAACTGGGCTGTGGTCATAGATGCCTTTGGAAAAGCATTATTGAAGGCATGGGTTAGTTATACTTTCTTCGGGTACTTTGCTCTCACACTTATAAAAGAATTAAATATAAGTATCTATAAAGCTCTTACAAGTACAAATAAAGAGTATCAAAATGTAGTCTCAAATGAGGATCCAGTTTTAAAAGTATCCAATGGTGGTGAAATAATCTACTTTCCAAAATATGATCTCTCTTAATTCTTGGGTCAGCTTCTGAGACCATTTGCCTCACTAAAAATTCAGAACTTACTGTCTTCAGTGCAATTGCTGTTAACATAAACTTATGAAAAAGGAAGCAGATTCTGGGAGTCAGTGAATATTTAGAACATCCACTTGCTCTCTAGGATGAGTTATCGTATATTTAACAGTTTGTTCAGGAAATGTTGCTGGCTTTGTTAATTTATCTTGTTCGGCAAAAGTAGTATTGTAGTGTCTTCATACATAATGCATGTACAATAAATATGACCCGCTTTCTAGAGAAGGATTTATTGCTGCAGATGGAAAAACAATAATTATGGCTGTAAGCTATGAAAGCTGGAAAAACCTGAAAGAAATGTGTTTTGTGAAGTAGTAAATTTTTTCCCTGTGTTGTGAAATTATTTATAGTCCACTCTCAGGAATATGTTGTTCTGATGTGCATATATAACCAAGATGTGGCCACGGAGCAGAAACTGACAGATAATAAAATAATACTCCAGAATGTAATTTGCAATATCTGGCAAAACTGCTGACTGGTGATAGATTTGGATATACTTTATGGGGTGGAGGGTTTTGTTCTGCCAACTGACTTGACCCATTGTTCATGCAGACAAAGAGAGAGTCATATGTAGTTGTACTTCAAGGCATAGTTTCTATAACTGCCATTTAAGATGGCTTGTTGGCTCATAAAATCTATTGTTTGGAAAAACATTTAAAAAGTAAACAGCTAATTTTAAATCAAAGTAAAGGGGTTTTTTTGCTTGGAAAGTCTGGGAAGTGTTAACTTGAATTTAGGCGTATGCACACATACACACACACACACAACACACACTTGTATGTATATGTATATAATCATACACTAATAAATGTCTCCCTTGTGTAGTTATAAAGGGATTTATTTGCACATTCATTATAGGGCATCCTTCTGCACAGCTGTTCCATTGCACTGTGGGATAGTTCAGTGCTAGAGTGAAAAGCAACAGAGTCAGGTCTTGCCTGTTTATGAAAGTTAAACAAAATCTTATCGTTTTGGGTTCTTTTATTTTTCAGTGGTTTCATAGTCATTATTCAAATGCTTTGAAAAATGCCCAAGGGTATTTCAATCTCCACACTCACAACCTTAAAAAAGTAGTGTCACAAACACTCAAATTCTAACAATGTTTCTTTAATTTAGTTGTGATTTATTCTAGTTTGTTACCTCAAGATGTTTAATATACCGTTAACTTGGCACAGTGCCATAGAGCAGGAAAGATTGTAAGTGACAAATACTGCATTATTTATGGCCACAACATGATACATAAAATTGTTTATCCTTTACTCTAAGGGGACTTTGTAGTGATAAATAACATGTCAGATCAAATAACGTGTACGAAGATGCTTGGGAATGTAGACACTAAATTAGCATGTTCCTAAATTGCATTTTTTGACATCAAACATTTGATGGAAACTGAGTGGCTTCACACTGAAAGGACACATTTGCAATTACTTTGTTATTAATATATACCTTTTTCCAAAATGCCCCATCACACCCCAATTTTGATTTCACCACTTTCCACTGATGTCTTTTTCCCTTTGCCTTTATCTATCTATGTGTTGCTCCTTTAGTGCAGCAATTATTCTCACCACTGCTCATTGTTGGCTCTCTGTCTCATGCTGCTGGGGAATATAATTAATGTATTTCCTAATGGTTTTCTTGCCTGCAGAGTTTGGCCACTTGGGAGAATGAAAACAAGATCTATTGCAAACAAACTCTTATTGAGGGAGATGGTCCCAAAACATACTGGACTCGAGAATTAGCTAATGATGAGCTGATTTTGGTAAGAACCTTGGATCCACTCAATACATGCACCATATTAACAGGTTGTTTTGTTAGCACATAATATGCCTTATTATTTTTCCTTACTTAAATTCATCTGGAAGATCACCATTTTCATAATCCTCTACCTTACAATTAATACATTGCTTTTTTTCCTTTTATTTTTTTTAAGAACAAATGGAGATATATGCATGTTCTGACTTGCATTTGGTTATTATAACTTTCACCATACGTCTACTGGTAGAATAATCACAAGTGAGCCATTTCTGCTCCATAAATTCACAACATCATCAAAGAATTTGCTTGATTTATTGCAGATTTTCTCTGGTGAAAGTGAGATCAAGGCACTGACCTCATTTCTGGAGAATCTTCTTTTTTAGGCATGTGCATGATGTTGCTTCTTATCCACAGTCACATGGTATATAGCAGAAAAGATATGCATGTTGTTAGCATGCTCTAATCTCTCCTGTTTATGAAAAATATGTAATTTCCTCCCCTATGTCTGCCACCTTCCCCAATTCCCTGATCATCTCCGAATCAAGTTCAGAGTTGCCTTCCCGGGTTTCTCAGAAATACACAGATTTGCACATTTGCTGTCAGCCAGCATCCCCTCACTCGTGTGTGACCTTCCGTCTGGCAGCAGGGTAACTGTGGGCACTGAGCAGCACCTCTGCCACTGCCTCGCCGTGTACGCCTCCAGTCACGCACCGTTTATTTATTTATATTATACTTATTTCTCTTAGAGTTGAGTTCTCTTCACTGCATCTGTCCTCAGTAGTCACTCCACATTAATTTACCAGTATAGAGACCTGAGTAAAGACAAGGTAGCACAGTTCAGGTTGAGTTCAGAATCGTTTTATTGCACATGTTCCTACTAGTGAATTCCAGATAAATAGTTGATTAGACTGTTACGCCTCATCGGTTTGGACATGGAAGACAGGCTGCTGGAGTGGTGGGTAAGAAAACATCAAAGCAGGGAGGTTTTATTTCGAACTATCACACTAACTAAACCTCTGCATTTTAAAAAACAAACAGCCTCCCCAGTGTTTCTCTAAAGCAGATGGAGTTCTGTTTTTAAGATTGCATCTGAAACAAAAACAGGACCCAAACCTAACCAAGTATAAACAAAAAGCTTTTAAGGTGTTAATATTACTCTAGACATCTTGGAACTGTTCACCCACCCCTTCTGAGGATGTGTAGGCTGTTAGTGAAATCACACTGGTTTCTAATGAATGAATACTCCAATGCTGGATGATTTCTTTTGACTCGACCACTGGAATTCTTAATATTATCACAAAACTTTAGGAGGCAAAGTACTTTGATCTCTGCTTTGCGTCTTTATATGTAATGCAGTGGACAAAATATATTCCCAACTATAACTTTTCCAGCTTTCTAACAATACATTTCTGTAGTTTATTATTTAAGCAACAAGCTAATGAGGCAGCTGTTAAACAAAGTGAACTGCTCTGAGCAAAGCAAGAAAGCTGGTCATAATACAATTGCCTCCTGCAAGCAGCGATGTGAACTTACCCTGCTGGGGGAGAATAATGAAGTTGGATAAGAAACCAGAGTGATTCAAAGATTTAAAGCCATCTAACCTTTTTTCTTGTTTAATACAGTCTGTTGAACTTTTCTGAATTAATTATTTTTCCAATTAGGATATAAATTAGAACAACTTGCTTCTTATTAAAGTATTTTCATTTATAGGAACTCAGAACTTTTGATAAGTTGGTTTACTGGTTAATTCCCTTGCCATTAAAATATACACATTACTTCTAATTTGTGTATGTGTAGATTCAACTTCCAGTCATTACATATTCTGTAGAAAAAACCTAAATAGTATGCCTGAAATTTGTTATTGCAAATACTTCTCTTAACACCCCTGATCAAGCCACCTCTTAGAAGAACTTTCTGGTTGTTAAGCTAAACCACTGGATGACCTTGAGCCTTTCAGTGTAAAGGAAGCTTTCATTGAATCATTATTTAAGCACTTTTTTATCAATTTCCCTCCTAAACTAAGAAAAACAGAATGGCACATACTGTTTTGCTAGCAATCTAGCACCTGATGTAGTGGTGACTTCATCTCCCTGCTCTTATCTAAAATTATTCTGATTTATATGCTAAGGCTTTGTTAACTTTCCTGGTTTCCAGTTCCCCAGACTGATCCCCTTCCCCTCTCTGACATGTTCATTGGTTGCAATGTGTGATTTTACTGTGACCATTATGAAAATATGGTGTTTGTTTCCAAGTGACCCAGATCATTCTCTCTGGTTTTTTTACTATTCAATATGATGTACAGTTTCATTCTCCTACCTCTTTATTTGAGCACAGTGGCCTTTTTTGCTTTATTAAATATTATGACAATAATTGATCCTCGGGACAAGTATTTTCAAGCCCTTATGACATTTGATGGGACTGAATGTACGGATCTTTTAAATAGGTGGGTTAAAATGTTCAAAATCTGACACCCTAAAGCTCAGCAATCAGGTGTCTCTGGGAGTAATGGTGGTGTGAGATTTCTGGTTCTTTGGAGGAGCTGAGATGGCAAAATTGACCCTTCTGGGAGGCAGGAAAAGGTTCTACTGTTTGGAGGGAGCCAGAAGAGGATAAGCTACATTTTCTTGTTTGTGGTCCCCAATTTTAAAGCCCCAGAACATTCCTTTAGACAATTGGGCTTTAGAAGCTAAATTATSTGAAGGGATTGGTTGAGGTGTGTTCATCAACTATAAAAGGGAACAAGGTAGGAATAGAAGCCCTTAGTGAGAAGACTCTTTTGATCTTTTGCCTCTTCACTGTGTTTGGGTTTTTCATCACTCCAGTGAACAAAGATTTGACTTAGATTATTTTAGTTTATGCTTGGAAAATTTCTTTGGATCTGATTCTGCAACCCCCCACTTACTTCTTCAAAACTAAGATCACAGTGAGAAGAAGAGGTCTTTGTCTTCTCCTTTCTTTCTTCTTCCAACCTCAGAGCTTTGTTAGGGATCTTCAGGACCTGAAATTCATTCTTATTGAGTTTTGCTGCCCATATTGCTTCAAATACTTAACAATTCCCATCTTCACACTTCTCAAATTTCCCTACTTACCTAAGAAATGTTTTCTGCTCCTTTACTCTTTCTGATGTGCTTCATTAAGAAACAGAAAATTCTCTGCTTCTGTTTCTCTATCCAAAGAAATCTTTCAAGAAGTCTTGAGACTCCTCCTTAGCTATTACATGCATTTGCAGAAGGAATCAAGAAAAGTCATACCCCGTTTGGAAGAAGTTGCAAGAAAGAATCTAAACTGTGTTAGACTGAGGCATGAATTGAAAAAAGGCTTGGGGTAACAGGCGGGGTAAGGAATTAGTTTTACTCTGTTCGTATTAGCTGCACAAATATTGGAGTGTTGCCACACAATTTTGATCTAATATGCTGCATTGCTTAGGGGATCCATTTGATTATGACATTTTCCTAGTGTAAGGATATACTTTTTCCTCCAACAGAGCATATTAAATTAAATGCATTTATTATCGCATATAATAGTTTAAAAAATCAGTGTTTAATTGCCATGACTACCACACAGCTAAAATAGAAACCATATTATTGTATAATTATCAATCTTTCTTGCATCCTGGCAGAAGAATTCCTTATGTTCTTCAAAGATATTTCCTTGGAGTAAAATGATGGTCTTCCAAGTCACATCATGTCCTCTGGTACACAGATGCTGAGAACACACTATTTAGTTTGCAGAGGTTTTCTTTACCTTCAGTTGCTTTCAGTTCTCCTTAGCTCCTTGCAGCATGGAGAATGAAATTGCTCATATTAGTAGATAAATAATATTTGGCTCATACAACGACAGCTGTAGGTCTAAAGTCCTGTTAGAAAAAAAGTCCTTTCAGCTGAGGAAGGGAAGGAGGATCAAGTTCTGCTTTATAAAAAAGATGGTCTGAAAACTAGAACATTGTTCTAAAACTAGAGCATTGCAACTACTTTTATCAGAGCTGTTTATTCTAATCTCATCTGATGCACTTGCTGGGATTTCAGTGCTGCATTTTTAGAAATACTGAACAATGTAGATAAAAGTAACATGGAATATGCAAGCAAGGGAGGGTGAAAAGGGTAGTTCCCCATCGAAGTCCACATTTTTCTGTCTTGACTGTATCTTTATATCATATTGTACTTTAAGACTGCAATGCATACAGAGAGTCAGAATATCTATATTTCCAACTCAGCATTCATAAACTCTACTTGGATTAGCATTTGAGCAATCAAAACCAGAATATAACACAAAAATATATGTTTCCTTGTCTGAAAATTATGATCTGGAATTAAGTGCCTTTTCTTCCCTTTATTATACTCATAATGTTTTTGTTGTTGCTGTGTGTTTTTGTCAGGGACATTAATGAGCTATCAATCACTTATGTAAGTCAGAAGAACAAAAGGTCTGCTCTTTACAAAGTTAAAGGATGCTGCTTACAAATATTAGCTACTCAAATGAGAGACATTTATATTCGAACTTTAGGTGCATTGCTGCTTTCACGGCTGCTCATGCCTCTATAGATTGAAGTTTAATCTGTAACACATAAACATTTTAAAGTGGATGATTACTGAAGGGGGCTTTAAAAACAGCCTCTGACCACATTTTACACAGTTCGCCTATCACACAGGGGTTCTCAGAATCAATTGTAGCAAGGGTCAAAGATCAGAACATTAGGGGGGGTTCAAGCATGGTTTCTAGTCTACGTTCCCTCCTCAGAAAAATCACGCTGTAGTTGATTAAAACTGGTGAACTGTGGAGCCTAGATGAGCGAGTGAACATTTTTTAAATGATTTTGCTGACTTCTAAAATTAAACATAGTAGGTAAGAAGGGTCAATGCAGATTTGGAAAGAGATTTTGCAGCGGAATGCTGAAATGTGTGGTGTGCCTATGCCTCACATTGAACAGTGTTAAACTACTTAAGTGTTTAACTTTTCTATAACTTTTGGAGAGTGATCTTAAATAAAATCAGTTATCAAAAGAAGGGTCTACTCATACTGACCTCAATATGAGGGGGTTGCTACTGACCTCATTAAAGCAGCCTTGGTAGAAGTTCAGAAGCCTGTAATAATGCATGCGTGTGTATTGCATGGGCCTAATGCTTTAATTTACTCTTTGCCATGAGCAGATTTACAAGGGGGCTTAGGGATCTACAGCCCCTGCTCACTACTACAGCCTAGTCTGGGTCACATCCCAAACAAAGAAAGAAGCCAAAGCCATTTGCATCTTGAATGCACCTGATCCTGAATGTAGCCTCTTACAATATCACTTGTAACTTAGATGTTCTCTGTGCACTGCCTTTCAAGACTATAACTGGGAGATCCCATTGTCTCAGATCTCTGTCATTCATTTGCTACATGACTTTGAGGAAACTGTAAATACAGCAGTGCTCAAACACAAATACTGACATTTAGATTCCTTGATAAATGACCTGATTTTGCATGGTCCTGTCAATTAATATCCTGACGAAAGTCAGGTTGTATATTGGATGATTTGCTATTAATATCTAAGTTTAAAAGTGGGGGCTGCAGGTTCAGTGACTACAGCCTCATAATGATCAACCTCTTTCCTACAATATTATAGGAGTCAGGAAGACAGTGGAAATAGGCAACATGCTTTTGTTGTTAAGATTTATAACTCTATTCTGGATAACATGGAAGTTTGCACATGGACAAAGACTTTTCTGAGAAGTCATTTAAGTAATACCTTCTTTTTGCCATCAGTTTGCTGATGGATTCTGTCTTCCTTTTGTAAGTTGCCTCTGCATTTTGGTCAGTCATGAGCAGACAAAGGGATTTTTGCATACACTGGCAGAAGTGATCTTTCCCAGGTGATTATTTCAATGACACTCTTCTTAATTATACTGTGTGCTCCACGTATCACAAAGGCTCCTCAGCAAATGTTTATAAAGAAGGCCTTCAAAAAGCAGATTTGCTCCTACAGAAATATATTACTGCCCTGTAATTCTCTTTTAATCTCTCATGATGTCAGTGGTCATCAGATTTTGAGTGAACTGAGAGAGGTCAATTTATTGGATTATCCCCCTGCACAGGGCTTTGTTTGCAGTGTGCTTTTGGACTCTTAGCTACAGATCATGACAAGCTAAGTGAAGAAAACAATTCTGCAGTTTGCAGTCATTGCACATTTAAAATCCTATTTTAGATTTAGATAGAAGCCTTGTCTTGTAGCATTTTGAGAGATAAATGGGACCTTTGCAAGCTGATGAGAAGGTGATATTCAAAAATCCTGCATCTTCTCATTTGATCTGAGTTGCAGTTTGGTAGCATTGCACTTTTTTTTAGTTGCTCTGATAAAACTTCACCACCAGGTGAAGTCAGGGTTGCTCACTCTCTTTCTTTTCATTAGGAAGTTCTACTGCTTTGGGTCATGGAAGTCTTTAGTCTGTTTGTTCTGATAGGAACTATCACTTCTTTTGAATCTAGAATTAGAACCACAGACACTGAACTCCTTTATCCTACCCTTGAATACAAGGATTTAAGTGTGAAGGATAGAGGAGTAACAGCCTTTTGATTTGGATCCTCCCCTGACCTTGGGCCCAGCTGTACATTAGACATTTCTGTGAGTTACCACAAGAAAAAGAATGCAGCAAGTTTGAACAGGTTCCTCTTTGCTTTCTTTAGCAACACTGAGTGGAGTTTTATCAACAATGATACTAAGTTACAATAAGATAGGGAAACACCTTTTATGTAAGTCCACATTTAAACCATGTACATAACTGTGAAAATAAAGCCCTTTATTTATGTGTTTCAATTACATTATTAATCATCTGAATGTGTATAAGGTATGAAATCTAAGTGCTAAAAAATGCAGCTTATTCCTGAAACAGGTCAGAGGCCACATAACCTAAGATGGGTCTTCAAGGAAAGGATGTCTTGGTCGTTTGAGAAGTGCCCAGTGGTTACATGGTACTSCAAAGTAATTGTAATTGGGCTTTGCATGATTTCTATCTCTTTACAATCTAGATTTAAAGACATTATTGTGTTAAATTATAGTGGTTTTCCAGACTGTGAGACTGGTGTGTTACAGAGAATGACAGTCCTTGTGTGTCCTGATATTTTTTATTTTGGGTGCCCTGGGTATGTCCATGTTTTCTGCACTTTTTTGTCCAGACAGAGTAATTTGAATGCAGTCCTTTACCTGAAATTTTCAGAAGTCCAGAAGTCTAGCTGGAGCTGGATGTTGGAAGCACAAAATGAAGAGCCAGTGCTCTGTGTCACAAGCATGCTGAGCTGTGACTCTCTGAGTCAGTCTGTGGTACTGGTATTCACCCATACTACTGAGCTTTCTCAGAAAGTCTTACGTCTTCTTTCTTCCTCCACAGATTTTTATCTTTATTTCCACACTCCCGCCTGTGAATCTTCCAAGGAAGCTGCCAATGTGGCTACACTGATGTCTTAGGAGCAAGCTCTGCTCCAGAGCACAGTCCTAGGACACTGGAATTTCAGATGTTCAGACCTACAGTGTCTCCCTTGCAGTATGAATCACGTGTATTTCAATCTACTCTTCCCTGCAGTGTTCCTTCTCAATACAGCTGCTGGTCTGTTCTGAGAATAACTGCTGTTGAATAGCTTTAGGGGAAGGAGTTTCTCTGTTAACTTGCCTGAAAGAACAGACATAATTTTACTAGGGAGGTTACAAGAGTTTTGGCAAACGGCTGCTGCAGCCTTCTCATTAGAATTGGCTGATGTGGCACCCACTCACATCACAAGATGTGGCTGCATAGCTGTGCAGCTCCAACTGTCAGCCTGGGGCTGTGCCAGCTCTGGAAGAACACTACACAGGCACTGTTTTACTACTGTTTATGATTTCTGTTGAAGTAGCAGCAGGGGACCCAAACTTCACTGTGCTTAGCAGTGCCAGAATGTGAAAAACAATCACTGCCACAGGAACCTTACAGTCTTCACAGACAACCTCGAGCCCTGGATGGTCTTAAGTCTGACTTCCTTTCTCTAGCAAAACTCTTGCTGAAATAATTTTGCCTTTGTGTATRATTTGGAAATGTTAAAGGAAGCCATAATAAGGGTATTTGCAGCTGATGCTGTGGACAGTAGAGAACTATCCACATCCTTTAATGTTCATTTTCAGGCATATTCATGTGTAAGCTAAAATTGTATATAAGCATTGATATGATACCAGTATTGATACACATAGAAACAAAGTCTATATCTCGAAAATACTAACAGACTTGTCTCCTCAACAAAGTGAAGAAAACATAAGCCAGAGTCAGTTTTAAAGCCAAGTCCTTTGAAAGAAATGTTGGCCAAAACAGGTGTAGAAAGCGTTAAAACAAATAGCCCAGCTGAATTTTCATAACACACTGGGGTAGTTCTTAATTTATGGTTTTCAGTGAGACCTTGGCAGTTACCACAGCCAGACATCCCAACTCAGAGCTTGTTAGTGCTGAGCTCAAAACTGTCTGTCAGCATAGCTGAACGTGAAGTTTTTTGCAGTCACTATTTCCTTGCTCTTGCACCCATTATTTCCTTCATGTTTAATTGCTTAGACTTTAGCCTGCCAGACCTGAAATTACAAACACTTTGGAATTCAGGTGGCTTTCTCAGACAGCTGCCACAATCGCTGTCCTGCCTACATGTCTTGATAATCTGTACAGCATTACAGATCCTTCTCATCATTAGCAAAGTCAGTGGTTAAGGTCACAGTGCCCTGAAAGAAGGTTGTCATTGACACTGCCCACACTACAGCTTGAGAGAGAGGGTTTGGTATCCCAGCATGGGGTGTCAGCACCTTGCAGCAGCTTTATGTTTACAGGTTATAGGTGTACATTCTCCTGGTCTTCATCTTTCTTCCACTGACTTCAGTTGACTACTTGGGTTTATATCTGCAAATATCAAAGAATACCTTTGGAACGTGCTGTCTGGGTTCCACCCTCAGCATTTCTAGTTCAAAGAGCTGCAACTGTTTCTAAATATAACAACAGTACATTCCAAATTCACTTTCTTTTCTCATGTTTATTTATAAATTCATGCCAAGAAACTATAGAAAAAGAGAATTTATGCATCATTTATCATTCTGACAAAATTCATCCTGCCTTGAAAAAAAGGTCACTTACATTGCATTTGTCTTTCAAAATGACTTCTTTCTTTACTCTCATCTGTCAAAAGACATAAGAAAAAGTATTTCTGCTGTAGAACTTGTAACAACAGTAAAAATAATATTTTTAAATGGTGTTAAATATTTGCTGGTTCTATCTTTTCTGATTGATTCTTATTTCTTTTCCAGACCTTTGGTGCTGATGATGTTGTGTGCACAAGAATTTATGTAAGAGAGTAAAAACATCAATTTACTTGTCATCTGGGATGAAGTGGAGAACTGTGAAAATCCCCAGTATAAGGAGTATCTGTGTGTGCTATTACTAATGCCGTGTTGTATGTGACCATGTGTGTTATATCTGAACCCAGATCCTCTGTTAAGTGTATTTTGCTTTCATTTTTCATTTCAGACACAATTTCTTCCCACTTTTAKGCCATCAATTTTCGTGTCTGCTTTGTATTTTGTAGTTGTCACTTGCTATGGTTTCCTCAGTTATTAAACTTATTGGGCATAACTCACAGCCGTTTGGRGGTGTTTTTAATTGAAAACCCAGCAGTGCTTTGGTTAGGACTGAAACACTTTTTGACCTCTGCTGAAGTCAGCATGGAGTTTCACTGCTGTTGGCAGGTCCTGTGCTCTCAGGGAACGCCTCCTGGGGCAACACAAAGGGATGGAGAGCAAGTGAATGGCAAGGCCTTTCGCAGAGCTGCAGGCTGCTCTGTCGAACCCAGAGCTCTGCTTCTTTCCTTCTTTCTGTCCCCTCTCCTTGGGAGGGTCGTTGAGGAATAATTCCTGCATCCTGTGATTGCTGGGACTGTGATTCAGCTGAACCAGGCAAGACAAGGCGAGATCTTTCCCCCCTTTCCTGCTGTGTCTCTGAAGAATGCCCAAACCTCCCTGTTGAGACACGCATTATCCAAGTACAAAACTCAGCTGTATCTACAGGACAAATAACATTGTGATCATGACTAATACTTATTGTCATCACACCCAAGCACCTCAGGCCTAGTCAGAGAGCCAGAGGAATCTGACAGACTTGACTTGTTTGGGCCATAAAAAAGTAAAGCCAAGGAACGCTGCTTTTCTCCTACCTTCTCACCTGTGACAAAGAGAATTTCCGATGGCTTCACTCCCCCTCCATGTTACAGCTCTCACTTTTGGTGATTCAACATTTCATTCTTTGAGCAACTAAGTGTTTTACAAACCAGGGCCGTAGCTCAAGAATGAAAGAAACACCAAATTTAATGTATTTATTCTGGCTCAGAGTTCTGGCCACAGCACTACCGAGTATTAGATTCAAGCTGAACAAAAATTCCACTAATGAACCAGATACTCTTCAGTTCTCCAGCCTTGGAAGTATCTGGAGATCAAGACTAGGAGCACTACTTATTTCAGTGCAATATCCAAGCTTATCTGACCAGCTTTCATCTTTGCAAGAATAATTTACCTGCTTCATGTCACACAATTATACAAGATTTTTACGATGTTCAGTGTTAGCAGAATATACTCCCTCTTCACTGGATTGTGCTCACTATTCAGAACAGAAAATAGGACCAAAACTTGATCATGTTGGGACATCCATGGGAAACAAATTACTCTGTCTCTTCATCACTCACATATCTATGCAGAGAAATCCCCTTTGATAGGATTGTCAGACTGCCATGAAGAAATCAGCCAGCTGTTCTATATATTGCAGTGTGAGCTACAGAAGCACAAGAGGAGAGAAACACACAGTGTTTTCTGCCTCCTCTGCTCTGACAGGTCATGCTTGCTTTCTCTGCCATCAGCTCTCAAGATACCATAGTGCAGCTGAAAAGGAGCTTCTTCCACACTCTAAGCTTAAGCCAAATTCTGTGTCCAAGACCTTGGTTCCGTTGGTATCAATTAAATACAGTGCATGTTAGTTCACATTGAGGCAACAGCTGAAATTAGTTCATTGTGGTTTGGATACAGCTGAAGCTACCCCCCAGTAAGAATGAAACCATGAGTGGGGATGACAGGGATCTATCTTTATTTTCTAATTCTTTTAAGATTCAAATTAAAATAGTTGAGTGTTTTGTTATAAACAAATTCCACTTCAGAAGTATCTGGACCTGCTTATGCAATCAGCTGTGCCAAAGGGACTCCATAAAAAGTGCCAGGCTTTGAGCTAGCTCAAAGCTTCTCAGGGATGCAGACAAAACTGTCTTGCCACATCAAGGCTGAGCAGTAAATACACTGTGTTGCAGGACATGTTGGCACAGGTCATCCCRGAGCACCAGGAGGCCACCAACAACTTCGCCTCCACCTCCAAGAAGATGTGTGGTGAATGTGGGGGCTGATACAAGCTGATGAGACAAGTAGTAGAGACAAAGCCAGTAAGCAGCAGGGCTGTTTTGGCATTCCAAGAAAATATGCCACTCTTAGCAATTACCTTTTCTACCTGTGTCTAAAACAGCCCTGATGCACAGTTCATGAGGGTTCATGGTATGAACAGCAAGGTATTGGTATGAACCTCGCACTGTCTGAAGCAAGTGAGTGCATTTACCGCAAGCAGTGATTTCTGTGTTTCATTTCTAGGAAGGCTCATGCTAAGCTGTTGTGCTGCTCAAGCAAATATCCTTCAGAAAACTTTCCCATCAACTGGAAAATACCAAGTCAGGTTTCCATCCAGTTGGCAACTACTATCCAAGTAGTAAAGCATGAGCTATGTAACGAGCTTGTAGGAGTTATGATTAAAAACAGACTCTCGAGATATGAGCTACCCTGAATAACTGGGAACTTTCTTCTTCCAGGCTTGAAGCTGTTCCTGTAAGTTTCGTTTGCAGTCTGGCATGACAGAAGTTCCTTTCTTTAATAATTTCAGTGTGGAAGCGTCACCACTTGATTGACTTTTGTGAAGTTACAATAAAGTTACTGGTGCATGGGTAAATTCGTATGAACAGAGACTAGAACTGGTTCAGGGTGTTAGTTTTATGGCTCATTGTTGAAACAGTGCAAAGGCCAAATTGCATTTTGTGAGTACTCTTGGATTTAAAAGCCTTCAAATCTAGGCACTCAAGGATTTAGACTGAATTTGCTGGCCAAAAGCCTTGCAGTTGTCTCCTGCCTTTCTTCTCATTGCTGAAATTAACCTCCTTTGGGAACATGGAAGTTGAATAATGCCACAGTGGCCAACAGAGAGAGAGTTTTATTCACTTTTTGTGTAAAAAATCACAAATTCACCTGCTCCAGATGAGGTGATGGAAGCAGAGTAGAGTTACTGTAGCTTGCGTCCACAAAAATTAGGTCTCATGATGTTTGAGCGTAAAATAGTTGCTTAGCAAAACAGGGTCCAGAAAGCTTCAGGCAGCCACTCTGCACACAGGAGGGAGGGACTTTTACAGGCAAAGGTGCGAGGACAATGGAGCACCTAAGAGTTGATTATTTGATAGCATGTGGACATCTGAAAAGGGCCCCAGGGATTTTAGATATTGTCTTCCAGATTCAAGTCAAAGAGACACTGTCTGTGTCACTAGGTAATCAACCAGGGACAGAGCCTGACTCACAGTTATGTGTATCAGTGAGCAAGCACAAACTTCCCCCCATGCTGCTGTGTTCTAACTTTGTCACTTGGGCTGGAAACACTCTGTGGTTCCAAGCACTGACTGGTGACAAACATGGCCCGCCTCTGTCTGGATGGCTGCTGATTGACCACTGTATGCATGAGCACCCCCACACATCTGCTGTTCTGCAGGGCCCTGTGCCTTGCAAGCCACACTTCTGAGCTCTGCAGTGCTCGGTGCTGATACCCAAAGGACTTTCTGACCATATAAGTGAATGCATTAGGGAATCTTCCCTGTGAGTTTACTGTATACTACTATTTATGTTTGAGAGCATTTCTCCACACAAAGGCAGCAGAATACAGCCAGCTAAGAAGGTGAGAAGTCTTCCTCCTTGAAGCATAAAGGAGTTGTCTTGCCTTTGTCTGAACAGTCCTTGAATGGATACAGTACACGTGAGTATCCAGCTGCCTAAAAATAATTGTCTACAGCTATTTAAGATATCCTATGTATCCAAGAGATCTGCACAAAGCTGGATCTGCAGGGAAGCTGTGCCTTTTTTCGGAGAGGCAGCAGCAGACCAGGGACAAAGCCTGAGGACATCACGACTGGGGTGGCTGTGACTGGGCAAATGACTCCCAGCCTGTGTTCCTGCAGGCTTGGGACTGAGCACTGCATGGGCCACACTGATAACCCCACTGCTACAGCCAGACAAAGAAAGGGTTACACAGTTATCTGCAGCAACTTGGCACATGGGTAACATTTCACAACACGACTTGCCCACATGAGTGGAACACTAGGATCCAGCGGCCATATTCTCTGCCCTAAGGCAAGAAGAGTTCATTTTAGGATTTTCCTTTGATTTTCCATATTTATTCTTAAGCTGCCTTCATAAAACATTGATTGTTTTCCTTCAGGAAAAATAAACATCCTCACCAGTAAACAGATCAGGCAGTGAAGTTGGATTCAAAATAATCCACTGTGGGAAGCTCAAAATATGAAAAAAACTCTCAGCCAGAAATGGGATACTGCATTGAATAGTTCAGTTCACATATATCTGTCCCACCAGCTCTTTTTGCATGGATCAGAGCTGTCCCACTGCATGCTGTGTGCTCTGGAGACCTAGTGCTTCTTTAGCTCAAGTGTTCACTTCTTGCACACTGAGTGTAAAGAGAACTATTTCTGCTGATAGGAAGGTCCAAATCCCACATGGCTGCACAATCCAGTCTTTGAATCTCTTCAAAATACGTGCTCTCTGAATACTGCCATGTCAGAAGTGGAACAACCTAATGCTTTGCCAACATGATCTGTGGCAGGCACACAGTTCTTTTGCCATGTTCTCAGAACAGAGAGGAACATGGCAGCTAAAACCTTTTACAAGCGTGAGTAAGATTTGCTGTTAGAATTTGCTGTATGGTCACACACTGCAACCAGAGAGGAAGGTGGTGAGGCTTGAAATGGTTTCTGCAGCAGACAGTACCACAATCTTCTACCAGATACTGCTCTCTCCTGCACAACCCAGCTGCTCATCAGGAGAGGCAGTTCAGTTGCTCAAGCAGAAAAGATGCGACAGCCTAGGTGACTGTCTGAACTACAGATTTCCTAAAAGCCCTGCAGATATGTGTCTGAACGTTAATCTTCACAGGATGTTCATGTGGAGCTGGGGGACTGATTTCATCATAAGTCTGATGAGTTCACAGAGAGTTTTCAAAGGTCTGAAGCTTTCGTGTCTAAGTAGCTGCCGCTGCTGGGAGATAAAGGTGCAATTGGAAATGCAGTGATCTTACAGAAACTGCAGATAGGAATAGCTATAGTGGGTCAGTGTAAAGGTCCTTTCTCCTCCAGAATTCAGTGCCTAAGACTCTTCCCTGAGACCCCTGTGAGCCTGCATATCAAAGTTACTCGGGAAGATCTTTTAAGCACTAATATATAGTCCAGGTCAGTGCTGAGATTCTGATGCTTTTAAGAGGTTGATGATTGCTGAAGCTATTGCTTTCCATTTCTTTTGGTGCAAGTTGGGAGATTTTTAAAATGTTCCATATGTGGAAGTTTATGTAGAATTGACACTGTGCCATAGTGATGCATAGTGAATCTGGAACATCTAAATAATGATATTAATTTGCATGATCCACCATAGGGTGTGCCAGGACATCAGCAATGACTGCAGTGAGAAAGCCTGTCTCTGAAGTAAGCACCTAATAACTCTTTTTGCAGGAGTTTTTAACACTGAGCTTAGGCAGTCTGTGGCAAGCCTAGAGACTGAGAACATATTGCAGTTATTACGGAGCTTGAAGTCCAAGTTCCTTTTAAGACACGTCACCAGTAATGTGTTTTAATCAGAAGTATTTTAGTGAAGTAAATTGGAAGCATCTGGACCTGACTGGCATCATGTTCTCTCAAGTGTGATTTATTCCATAATTCCTTTAATGAACTTGATGTCAATACTATCTGATGAACAGGAAGAATAAAGAGTAAGGATCTGTGATGCTTTCCATTAGCACAGGTTATGCAGAAAAGTTGCTGTTGTTGATTTTGTTGCAGAAACAAAAGAAATCTTCAAAACACATCACAGGGCAGCTAGGGGAATGGTCAGTATGGTGTAAAAGGACCTTTTTCAGGGACAGAGCTTTCTTCCTTGCTATTGTCTAAGTAAAAGGAGAAGTAATTAATTCGCTGATTTACCACCAACATTTCATCCTGCTGGAAAAATATCTAAGAATATATTCCAGGACTTGGGGTGGGGGACATCTCGCAATGTTTGTCCTAACMTCTTAATCAGGGTCTCAGGCAGAATGGACACAAAATTACGTTTCCAAGAAAGGGAAGAAGGAGGCAAGAAAGGTGTAGTGTGTGTTTGTGTGTGAAGTAGCCATCATGTCACAGGACCTGGTTTTCACACAGCTCTAGTAGTCCTAGCTAAAGATGATGCTCTCTTGCTTTTCTATCAATTTATTAGAAAGTGACCCATTTTGTTCAAAAGTTATTTGCTTCCCCCTGACTGAAAGATGGAGAGATGGCATGACTGAAAGACCTCACACCAATCTTGGGAAACCAGGCTGAAATACAATGACAGATGTAGAGGTGACACAGTTTTAGTGACAGAAGGAATACTATACACTCCTGCAGGTAGGGGGAATGGTGCTAGGAAATGTACCATTCCATTACCTTCCCAAAGCTTTTTGATTTTACTGTGGGGGTTGACGCTGTGGCACACAAGATTTTTCATATGAACACAAATAGCTCTTTCCCCTCTCCCCACAGATAGTACTCTGTGTGTTAGTGTGTCAGTGGGGAACACTCTGCATTGTATATCAAAGTTTAAAAAAATCTCAAATATAATACTTGGAACCATAAAAGGATCTCAGCATAAAGCCCTGAATCTGTTCCAAAGTAGGAAGGAGGAGGAGAGAAAGGGAATTTATAACTTTTTCTACCACTTTTTTTCTTCTTGATTTTGGCTGAGAAACAAAACTTAAGGAAGGTTTTGGATACTTTGCCATAATTAAATCCTGGGAAGAGCTTCTTTGTAGGCTTTTTAACTTACATGCACTTGAACAAATTGCTGTATAGCTCCTTAAACTGTTTGACATTTGCTCTTGTTAGGGCAAATTATGGTTACATCTACTTCTGACCCTGATACTTTGTGAAAGAGTAAGTTGCTGTCTACTAAGTTTAAACAATTGCATGTGCTAAGTGCTTGTAATAAGTGCAGTGGCCTGTTAAATTAAGCCTGAATTTATTCAGGATATGTTAATTTTATGAATACTTTTGAACAAGTAATTATCATTTTGCCCGAAGCCTGTCATTTGCATGTTGCAATAATTAGGGTGCCCATTAGCCAGATTTCATCATCTAATAACACAAAGTAAATACAGAGGGAAATTGAGGAGAAAAAGTTTGTATCTTGAAGAAGATATTGGGATAAGAATTTAAAATGCATTTCTCTATAAGCAAGACGGGAGTTAACTAAGTTTCTGGAGTGCCACGGTGCCGCAGTGGCTCTCGCAGGCAGCAGCCGTCACAGCTGGGTGGCTGGAGCCAGAGGCAGCCTGTGGGGATGGCGGGGGGCCACTGCTCTTTGTCTKGGGTACAGTACAAGCATCTGATGGCAGCCCAGTAACATCCAGCTGGTGAAGAGAACAGCTCACATAAGCTGGTCATAAACAGATGAGCTCAGTCTCAAGGAAATGATCAGAACCTACAAACATCCTSATGTTCACTGGCTGGGAATGGCATGAATCTCCCTTTCAGTTTACCAGTCCTGGACGTATATAATCACTCTGTTATATTGCACTCTGGGCACCAATTTTTAGCTCATTCCTAAAAAATTGCCTTGTTGCCTTGCAAGGATTTTACTACCATAATTACCCACATATATGTAAAGGCACTTTTTAAAATAAAGTCTCTCTGTAGTTTGGGCAAATGTTCCCAGTGGACTTCACTGAGTCTCACTATCCAGAGTTTAGTATTGCTGCACAGAAGATGGAAGCAACTAGCTGGCTTTGGAGGGTTATGCATGGCAATAAAATGTAAGAAGACCTATGACTCACACGAATGGGAGACCTCATGGAGTAACAGGGTAGAGGATGAGAGACACTGGCACTGGGACACAGACCCACTGCCAGTCAGCATCCCAAAACTTGCCTTTGGTCAAGGAAACAGCTGTTGCTCCTCCTCTGCCCCTGCCTGAACAGTGTCAGGATATGTCTTTCTGGCCGGGTCTATGAATAAGGGCAGGAATGGAGGAAATGATAGGAAGGTGAATGGTCAGGAATTGCAGCCATGATCTAGTAAAATAGAAAGTGTTTGTGTGGGACACACTTCTATCCCTTGAAAATAGATGCAAGGGTATCTTTAAATGTAAGGATGTCTTACACAGCTCTTTCACTCCACCTGGTTAAGGCTTCAGTCCTGCAACTTGTGTTAATGCTACTCACCTGAAAGCAATGTGGTTCCTTGCTCAAGAGCTGCTTAGCATGTGCCGTCCATGCACACACACACTTGGGCACTGGGAGATCTCGGTGCAAGGCTGCTCAGGGAAGCTACTGGTGTGGGCATGAGGGATTTCTTTTAAAATTCATCTGTGAAGTGCCAGCTGCATTTCTAACTATAAAAATAGCAACAGTACCCTTTGTACATATGACTTTAAGGGCATAATTTGTCTTACATTGGTATAATAACTACTGTCTTCTCATGCTTAGTGTTGCAAGAATAGCCAGAAGGCATTCAGCCTGCATGAGCCTTCACCAGAGATGTTGTTTTCTCCACAACGCGTGGCAAAGCCCTCTATTTTTTCTGGAAATCTTTGTAGGTTGAATGCATTATTCTGCTGTCTCATCATCTATGTGCACAATACACTGGGCACTCTTGACTATTGTTTTATAAAACTGTGGCTAAGAAAATGAAATGGCTTTTTATTTTGTTTAGGCAATGAAGTGATTTTTGAAAAGGCACATCTACTTCCCTGATGGGAAGTCCATGTGTGCTTTAAGCCCCAGAGTTGGCTGTGGGCTGAGACTGTGCCTTTGCTGTTGTTGTTACCATTGGTATTACTGAAGTGCACAGGAGGACTGAGCCCCTCTACTGTCCCCAACTCTACTGTGCTATGTGTTCAACAAAGATGGTTTGAGGCCTTCCGAAGCTTCAGCCTTTGTAAATCCCTGGACAATAGTCCTGGGGACAGAAAGACACACTCCTCTTCCCCATGGGGTTCAAATGATCCACATGGAGGTTGTCATCTCTTGAATTTCAGTGGTGAGCTGAAGGGACAGGAGGAGGATTAAAGCAGCACAGAAAATAGTTCATTCACACTGCCTTGCTTCAGTACGTCCCCTCTCAGCTCTCGCCACAGCAAGRCCTTTCTCCAGAACCACACCATTTTCACTTCGCTGGGTTTTTGGCCTCAGACTCTGCCTGGGAAACATTGCCCCATCTGTTGGGGGGTGTGTGTGTCTCAGGCAACCCTCGCTTGCGTGAAATGAAGCTGTGCTTGGCTTTATCTGGAGTTACAGCTGAGTGCATCCAGCTTGGCTGGGCAGCCATGATAGCTGGCTGAGGCCTCTTGGCTTCATCTGGTGAAAGGTAAATGACTAAAAGGATGAAAACAGGGCTTTTTAATTGCCAAGCCACTTGAATCAATAGGGAACTCTGCATGCTACTACGTGTGGTCTCCATGGACCCCATATGAAAGATGAAGGCAGCTGTGACCTCGCTTCATCACCCTTGCCTCAATCAATAACTACCAGCTTTTAAAGTCCCAAAAGGTGTGATTAAGTCTCTGCTGCATGAAGTTAGCGTTTCCTAGCATATAGCCCATTGTCCTGACTGAAAGGACCTAAAAGCCCTTATTCTGTGAGGGTTAATGACCAGATGTCCCTGGAAGGAAGCCCATCAGCCCTGGGCTTCAGTGCCAGAAATTACTGCAGCTCATTTCATTCCCCTTTGCATCCGTGTTTTAGCTTCAATGGCAGCATGAAGCACTTCACTTGGGTAAAGGAGTCTATGGATGCAGGGGTAATCCCAGTGATGTTCTGGGAGGGGACTGGAAAGGGAGTTGGGTTATTCTATTCTATTGCTCTTAGTCTAGGAGAGGATGCTTCAGAGGGATGCAAACTCAAACTCTTCCACACCTGGGAGTGTGATAGTACGTGTTTCAAGTCCCTATATCCAGCACTTTCTCTGGAGCAGTCCTTGTGGAGTAAGTGCATGTGTAGATGTGATAGTGCCAGCAAGGCCTAAATCAAACTGTCCTCTTTTAATAGCAATGCTTTAATAAAGCATGAGCAGGACAATTGCACTGTCTGTGTGAAAACAGTCAGGACGAGTTTATGGTTTGCAACAGCAGATGCTTCGGCACCTTTAACAGGAAGGGAATGGGCAGTGTACTTTGGAGAAATAAAGAAAGAAAGAAAGAGTTGCCTCATAGGATGTAGGTACATGACATATTTAGGAGTGCTAATATTGATACGTCATTCTCAAAGGGCCATTACAATGCCACCATTTTCATGCAGAAATCAAACAGTACATCCTTCAACTTAGAAGGGCTCTTTAAGTAGCTGCCTTTCTTGTATTTTTCTTTCACTCTGTCTCATTATTGATCCCAGAGCTCTGGAGGCTGTGAGGACACCTCACTCAAAGGAAAACACTAATACTGGTATCCTGCTTTCCACATGGTGTATTATTGACTGTATGTTACTCCACTGAGGCAGCACAATTGGATAGGGAATTCAGTTAGCACAGTATAACCAGGGTATGCGGTAATTACTGGAGCATCATTATTAGTCTTATGGCATGCTTTTGCAGTTGTTAATTAAAGCTTTTTTCTTCCTTTGCACATTAAAATTTTGAAAAACTTTGAATAGCGTTAATAAATCTCTAGTCCCTGTAGCCAGCAGCAGCTTAGCTTTTGGAGAAAGAAAAGCCCTGGAAGTCTTCCTTCCAGGCAGTTGTGCCTTGCAGGTGAGCCTGTGTGTAAGGACAGATTATTAAGGATTTGCTGCTCCGGGATGGAGGCAGAAATAAACTTACATATGCACAGAGTATGGAGCACAGATGAATCCAGCCATGATTCAGTCCGAGTGCAAGATTAGTTTCCTTTGAAATGCCATCAGAAAGCATTTGCTCACAATGTAGRTCACAGCAACAAAGGCTATGGGAGGGATTGACTGAAGGCAAAAGGAGTGAAGCTGAAATTACCTATGTTCAACAGCTGTCTAAGTCTAAGCCAGATGTTTGCAACATTAAATATTCTGTGGGAATACAGGTCTGTAGCTGTGTAGACCCTGCCGTGGGAAGAAATTGAATTGTGCATTTATGTAAGTCCACACAATGACCTCGTAACTCTCTTTTACCTGTGCTATTGCTAAAAGTGTCTGCTTCTTTTCATACTAAAAGTGTGCCAAACACTCATTTTCACAGCTAGCTTATGCTATGTTTTTTTTCTACTGCCTCACTTACTTGCCCTGAATAAAATAATTGTTCTTTCAGCTCAGTACCATGAACCAAACATTGAAAGAGATTAAGAAGACCAGCAGATGATGGGAAACAGAAAATGCAACTAGACTCATTCAGCATAAACAAATATTTTGAGGTGCACTGCTCAGGCACTGATTAGTTTGCCAGCTGTAGGCAGAGCTACAGAGGAAATTAAAAAGGTGGAGTATGCTGGAAACTGCAGAGGGAAAGAAACGTCAGCAGGGTACACTGATTCATAATGCAGCAGGGAAAGAGTGGGGTTTAGACTAGGATCTGCTGGATTTTAGGATTCTTGCTTCTTTGGGAGACAGTCTGTCTGTGAGACACTTTCTATATTGTCACGCCAGCAGTGGAGCGGAAACTTTTTTTTTAAAGGCAGAAGGAGGGGGGAAAGCCCTGCATAAAACCCAAGCTCTCATGAGAGGAAAATATTGCATGTACCTTTTCAAAATCCTTCAACATGCAGCTGCAGATAATGAAGACAAATGATTCCTTCAAAATAAAGATAATAATAGAAACAGGCTATGCCTAGAATTCACCTCAGCTTTAGATTCTGGTGGCAACAAAGGTAATAGCATAATGGAACCTATTAATGCAGTCAGAGGCAGAAAAAGCCAAAAACTACAAGGATGAAGTGTTATATAAAATCTCCAAGAGATGTGTACAAAAGAGTCTGAGGCAGGAAATCATCACTGAGATCATGAAAGCATGAACAGTCATGATGAATATCAGAAGCACATTATGGCCTCTCTACCTTTATTCACAGCTAGCAGGAGTAGCATCTCTAGTGCCCTCTGCAAAATGAGGTATCTCAGCAAACAGCATAAAGTGGAAAACAGTCAGAATGTTTTCAGAAATCACTTCTTTTTGTCAGGAAACATCAGTCAGGCCCCAAACCCCTCCTGTCAGCGATGGAACATTAACTATGAAGACCCAGAAGGTTTAGGGTAGGATTTCTACTGAAAAAGCAGCCACTTACAAAAAACATCCCAGTAATTTTGGCACTCAACAGCATTACAGGAGACACAGAAAAGCTCATTCCAAGTTCCTCTTCCTGTTTAGACGATGCTGTGAGCTTCAGTCAGATGATCTAGAAAATGCCTGCTTTTGGTAAGAGCTTTTTGGCAGCCTGGAGATTCTCTTAATCCCTGAAAATGATGAAAAGATCTGAGAGAAAGAAATCTAAACTATAGAGTTTAGATAAAACAGAATACTGGTCACCTTATCAGTTCACGCTTCATGCTATCTAATAACGCTGCAAGGTTGGAGTGTCTTTATATGTTACTTCCTCTAATTTTTAAGAAAACTTGGGACATAATTTAAATGAAACTGAATAGAAACAAGCATATTTTGAGCCAGAGAGGGAACTGAGAAGATTCAAGGATGGGGTGGAACATATGGGGAAGTAGGGAGACTGGTTCATTTCTGTCAAACTCCTCACAGCATTCCTGGATGATAACGCAGGCACTGTCTGAGCCCTTGTGAACCCTGAGCAGCAGGATAGGCCTGTTCTATGTATAAAAAACATGAAGTTGTCACTAAGGTCTGCTAAGAACAAGGCTGTAGGTGTAAGGGACACGCACCATTGGAATAGCTGTACTTACAGATCAGTGCTGAAAGAACAGCTGGCAGCCTCTATTAATAAGGTTTAATCTGTTATCCAAGGAGACCGTACATGTATCATGGGAGTCTGTGACCTCCTGGAGGGAGACTGACTGCTAACTTCACCAGGATGGGTTAGAAATGATCCTGTAGCCCTTCAAGGCCTCTCTTCTACTGATTTATCCTCTTAAATACTTTTGAGAATCTATTTCACACTTGCCCTTGAAACCTCAGCTTGCTCCTTTTTAAATTTGCCCTCCTAGTTCTCTTAGACTTTCACACATTTGTAAATATCCCCARAGCCACAATATCACCCCTCTTTAGAAAACCTGCCTCTGTCAAGCAGTCTCTGACACACAGGACAGTGCTGTGGTAGCAGAAGGGCTGTGCCAGTGCTCCTCATGGTCACTGGTACTCTGAGGTCCCTGCCAGCTCTCCAGTGCTAAAGCCATTGCAGCAGGAGCAGTCTCTGTTACGTGTGCACGGTCCATATTACAGTGGGGTCTGGGACTAGAGACAGCAGTACATTACTGCTAAACAGAAAAATACTGCTACTAAGAGAACAAAGACTTTCAGCTGTGATTAACATTTTATTGTCTGGGCGGTAGGTATCAAAGGGCTTTTTGGCTCTTCTGGAGGCACTTCAGTCCAGTTGGATTAAAATCAGCACAGCTGTTCCCCAACTGACTTTAAAAATGCTTCCAGTACATGCCACTTCCTGCTGTTGCTGTCCCTCCTTCTGGAAGATGCATCATCCTGCTTGGCTTAGCTCAAAGACTCGCTCTTCTACTTCTCCTCCTTTTCCTTCTCCTTTCCTGTGTGTTTGCTTTAGACCTAACAGTCTCCATCCCTACACTCTCTGCACTTCCCAGCAACAACCTTCAGGAAAAAATTGATGAGTGGGGTGGTGGGGGGTTACCTGTAAGCAAAATTCACCGCCCATATGAACAAGTGAGGCCGTGAGTATGGGAGATGCCAGGTTACTCCTGCTCTGCTCTCCCCCCTGCACTGGGCTCGTGCACCAGGACTGTACATCTCTACCTGGCCCTTCCTGCATTGATGGACAGGTGAGCTCTGCTGTAGCCAACCAACCCCTGTGTGCTGGGAGCTGCTCAGCAGAGTCAGAACAGCTATTCCTTGGACAGGCCACGTGGAGGTGAAACTTTCAGATGGTGAGGACTGTAAAACCAGCAATAACAACTATTTCTGTCTCTGCTGTGGCTGAAGGGCTGCAGAAATCTTTGGTAGCAATGCAGGGATGAAAAGGGGCTGGAAGACTCAAGCCTCTAACTGCACTTGCAAGTGAGCAACAGAGAGCGTAAATTTAAAAGAAAATAGTTCTGAGTGCCTGTGCAGAAGAATTCAGGATAGCAGGTCTGGAGCAGCTCCTTTTCTGTGTAAGAGCTGCAGATGGGTGATCCCAGTGGGATGCTGAACAGCAGAGTGACAGAAGTAGGGTTCAGAGTTGTCTAAGCTCCTTTGATTTCTCTCTAACGCACTGCCGTGCTCCAGCCTAGATTTCACTCCATCCCTAGGATGCAGATGCCATCTGCAGGAGCCACTCGATCCAGCCTCCTGCAAGCTACAATAGCTGTGAAGGGAAGATCTAATTCTAGTAGTCAAAGAGGTGTCAGAAGAGATACTCCATCTGCCTCCCTGCCTGCATCCCAGGAAGGAAGCACAATGCTTTTTTGTGGAGAGAGCTGCAATGGTGAGTGGCAGGAAAACTGCCTCTCTCAGCCAGGGTCCAGGGCTGGGGGAGATTGGTTTGCTCAGGCACTCCTTCTATTTTAGGTTGAAAATTGAAAGTCTCTCCCTGTAGAGCTGGGGGCTTCCCACCTCCAGAAAAACTGTGTTTGGCAGTATTTAGACAGAAAGAGTGGAGTTGTCTGCTCCCACAGCTCCCAATTTCTTGCCTGGTATGCCTCTTGGGTTCTCCCAAATACACAGGACTGTGGGACTCTTACCTAGTGCTGACTTGAGGACCATTTTCTAAGACAGATGATACAGTGTTCCTACCTCAGACTGTTACCAGTTCCTAGGAAGGATGGGTATGGTTTTCAGTGGTCATTAGCTTCAGGAGTTTGGGGTTATCTTGCTAAAAGCCTCATACAGTGCAATATATCAAGAACCCCCAACATCTCTCTGTCCTTTGGGTCACAGTGACTGAGCTGAAAGCACAACTTGCCATGAGCCACATTCCAACTCACCAGAAAACAAACACAGGAAGTGGCTTGTCCTGCTGTGGAGGTTTCCATGGATGACTGAGGACTGTCAGGTGTGGATGAGCTGTCATCGTATTAGAAGCATTTCATAGCAATCAGCAGTTGAAAAGAGCTTTAACACTATCCATACTTCCCTTACGCACTAGGGAATAGCATTGCCTGGTGCTGAAGGGTGTTACTTTATGATCATTCTTGCCAACTCTGTCACTAAATCTCCAAATTTCTTTCTTGTGGATGTATGCAATGTGTTCCCTGCTGCCATTCCTCTCTGAAGGGATGGAACTCTGGGCTCTCTGCAGCGGGGATGCACCCAACAGCGGTGCCCAGCACTCCACCCYGCCTTGGCTTCTTCCCTGCACATGTGAGAAATGCCCATAGTGGTCCTTGCCAAATTAAGCATTCTCCTGCAGTGAGTGAGGAAAGAAAGCAATTTGGCTCTCCAGAGCATGTATGAGCAGATGACAGGTGAGCACTACCTTCCTGAGAGGGAAAACATTTGTTCCCAGAGGTTTTAAGGGTGAAAGCTCAGCCAGCAGTGCCGGAGCTTGCAAAAAATCCTGAGGTAAGAAAGCTCAACTGTGCCTCCCCTCTCCGTTTCCAGGACCGTTAAGGAAAGAAGGCAACAGATGCCATCCATTTAAAACAAGCATGTCAGTAACAACCACAGCCTGAACCAAAACAGATGTGATCTCTAGGGCTGTTAAGCCTGATACTTCACAGACTGCTCTAAGGGCTGGGCCGTGTAGCTTGAGGTTCCCCAGTTGCTTGTTGCACTTCCTGAAATGAAGACCTCAGCTCACAACTCAGAGTTCAGTTAATCTGCCATCAGCACAAAAGAGTCCTTCTTCTTCCTGACATCTCTGGGAAAAGACTTTGCACACACTTAGACTCTGTTGAGTAACTAGAAAGGGCAATTTTTCAAGCTCCCTAATGATACAGGAGGCCCAACGGTGCTGCAACCTGAAAATAGGTGCTTGGTTTCAGAAGCGCAAAAGTTCACCATCTTTTTCCTCTATTAGATGAAGTATTTGGAAGTAACCATGTCTACTGAATTTCCCTTTTGGTACTAATAAACTCTTCACAGCAAGGCTGTTCTCCCAAATGCGATTTCTGCAGGATCCTGTATACTAACACTTCTCTCACAAGTAAAAATCATCTTAAACACCTCTTTCTTTCATATGGACAATAAAATGTACTGAACCTAAGAAATAAGTTTTAAAAAGCAGCTTCCATGATACTTGAGCCTTTCCATATACCCAACCTGAACCTTAGAACAGTTCATGTGCTATCTCTAGATATTCACAAGACAGCATTATCATCTGATTTACTAAGAGTCTGCTAAAGGCTAGGGAGGGATTTTTAGAGGGGTGTTAGAGTTGTGTACATCTGTCTAAATGGCAGCTCTTTTAAGAGATTAAAGCTGAATTTTTGATTTCCTGAGTACCAGCATTTTAGAGGAAAAATGATGAAAGCAACCTGAATTGCTATCAGTGAATCAATTAATAAACCAGTCTGAGGTAACAAATTCCAGGGATGAGAAATCTAGGGAGTGTGATTATAAACAATATACAATAAAAAGCAAAGCGTACATTCATATTCTTGAAGATGACATGGTGGCACTGAGGATACTGTATTACAAAAAAAGATAAATTTACAGCACTAAGGATTGTATCTCAAACCATGTGGTGTCAAAACTAAATATTCAGCCATGTTCTTACTGAAGTATCCAGCCTGCCATGTTCTCAGTTTACAGCTCACCTAATTCCTGTGGCTTTGCTGCTGTGGCACAAGACATAGGAGAATGTGACCATTTCATCTTTTTCTTACAAATTGTCCAACCTGAACTTTACAAACCCTTTTTTCAGTTTGTTGCTGAAATGTGCCAATGTCAAAATGTCTTTGTGACCCTTTTAATCAGCTGCCCCACCTAGCCCCAACTTTGACATAGCCTATGCATAGATTACTGTGTCTTATACCCCTCTGTACATTCACTTGTGGATTTTAGACTCAATTGATTGGACTGACCTAAATTTCTTAATTAAATATTCTAAAGAGATTTCAAAAGTTTTCTTTCTTAATCTCATATATTCATTCAGTTGGAATAAAAACAGGTTGCTGTGTTATTTTTTCCATCTATAGCTAGTTATGAAAATTTTTACTCTCCTCCACTAAAGATCTCTCACTGCCTTACAAGAACAGTGTAAGATGTAGTGCATCTGAGCTTTAAATACAGCAGTCATATGGAAGCCAGGATTAGAAGAGATTTGATTCAAAGGGCTCTACTTCAAACTCCTGGATCAACCTGCTTCTCCTGCAGAGGAATGTATGGCGTGGGTGCTGTCTGGTTGTCACTGCTATTGCCTTTCATCCTTCTTTACAGAAAAAAGGGAGGAAGACAAAAGAAGGGCACGACTAGAAAAGTGTATTGCATTGCACTGCGTTCTCTCTGTCTTGCTGTGGTCTCTCTTCTATGTGATAGCACTGTGGAACACAGACCCGAGACCAATATTTAGCTCAGCTTTTTTTCACAGCAAAACTTCTTTCTCTGTTTGAAGGCTGAAATATGGTGAACAGCAATATTTAAATACTCTCAATGGAGTGACTGCCTTTCGCACAAGTGGCACAAAGTAATTCCCTCTACTCACATTCTCTCCTTCACTAAGACTCTGCTTAGCCTGCTTCTGTCAGCTCYAATTACAAACCAGCAATACCCATCCCCACTTTCTTCTGGATAAGCTCTCGCTTGAATATGACTTATTTCAGGATGTTGGATGCCAGCTGGGAAATGGAAAATACATTCTGGAAACTGCAAAACCATCTTTCTTCCTTGACAGTTACACATTACCTTAAAGGACTCCATGATCCTAAAAGAATCACACAAAAAAGTAGTAGGCAGAACAGTGAAGTAGATCAGGTGGTAATAAGCAAAAAGAAAGAAAATTTTCAGTATAAATTGAAAGCCAAACATTGTGTTAAAATCAAATATATATGGAATTTGCTTTCCAAGAATCTGTCTGGTATGTAAGATGGGCACAAATCCCTAAACATTTGGGGTAAAGGATTTCACATGTGAACAAGAAATACACCAAGTTCCCTAAAATTCTTTTCCCTGGATGTACCTGACCCACCAAAGTCAGCCTTCAGCCAACAGTGGGAGATAACCAGCAGCTACTTTGTCACTGGCATCCTGAGGACTGAGCCCTGCGGGACTGGAGTGTCTTTGGCAAAGGAAAACAACCAGCTGAGTGATGGTGCAGAACATCCCTGGAGACGCATCTTATCTGAGTTTGTCAAGAGACAGCACTGCCAGCATTTGTCTGCCAACACTTCATTTCCTTGTCACCGCAGCTCCCAGCACTGACCCCAGACACTCCTGCCCGATTCCCATGGGAGCACGCRCGTGGCCAGCACAAGAGGCAGCCACGTGTGCTGGGGGCAGAGGGACTGGGCTGGGCTGCATCCCTCACTGCTTGTCGGGGCTCTGTAGTGGGAAATGACTGCACTGATCCAACAAGGGTAACAGCTATGACTGAGATGCCACACATGAGTGATCTGTTCAAAGACAGACAGCTTTGGGCACCCTGAACATGCTTTACACAGCAGAATTCGGGGAGCCTCTCCAGGCACATCTCAGCCACATTTTCCACCAGCTTCCCACCCATCTCGTTCATTCTGCCTGCAGTCTCTCAGAGGTAGGCCAGACATCAGTGCAATCTAGAACAGGGGAAAAGAAGCCAGAATTAGGGTTGCTCATGCAGTTTTGCGTATAACTTCTGCAATCAGTGAGTCAAGTCATTCTGTCATCATTCAGGAAGGCAGTGGCAGTTTAAGTCAAAACAGAGGCAGGCAAAAGGGAAAACAGAGCTGAGATACAGACATCTTTTTGGTAATCTTCTTTTCTGCCTGAGCCTGGTGGTGAGTTCTGGCTGCATTAGTGTCTAAACCCTAGGTATTATCTATGTCATAGCCTGGAGAAACTACCGTTGCTTGACTTGTTCGCCACTGTGAATGTGGCCTCATGTACTGCTACTATTGCACTAAAGATGAAGATAAAAATAAAATTCCATCATCCAGCTAAGAAAAATTATTATTTAAGAGAAAGAAAAGAAGAAAGATATGAAAAGGAAAACACCTCCTGAAGAAATCTAGCATCAGAGACTAAGAGCAAGAGCCAGGTCAAGCGCAGCTGTGGGACAGAACACTGAGCACACGCCTTTCCACTCTCAGTGTGGGTAATGTTCACTCTGCACTAGGAATCAGTTCATCGGGACTTTTAATCCTCTGCCCTGGGAGAGGTTTGCTGGCAGTCGTTTATTTCCTTAAGGGCCCTCCTTTGCCATCTGAGCAGTGGGAAGCAGGACCACTATGAATTGTGTAGTTTCGAGCACTGCTGCTGTGGCCATGTCCCTGCAGGGCTCCAGTAAGCGCTGCCCACGGCACCGGGTGTCCTTAGTGCCATCCTGCTGGACAACACTGCTGCTGCTGTGCACAGCCTTAGCATCCTGTCCCGGGGCTGCACTGCATCCCACTGCCCCCCTCCATCACCTCCAGCAAAGCCCTTCCGGCGCGACTGCGGCCACCGGCTGCTGCGGGATGGTGGGGGCTGTGCAGGGGCGAAAAGGGCACGGGCTGCCAGGAACCTCTCGGCGGCTGAGCCGGGGCACCATCAGCTGGGGCTCGCTGGGCCCCTGTGTGCCCATGCTGTGAGAGCCCACCGGCAGTCCTGGGTACGCTTCTGGGGCTCCTAATAGAAGAAGGACATGGAACTGTTGGAGCAAGTCCAGAGAAGGCCATGAGGTTGATAAAAGGAGCACCTCCCCTATGAGGACAGGCTGAGAGAGTTGGGGCTGTTCAGCCTGGAGAAGAGAASGTTGTGTGGAGACCTCACAGCACCTTCCAGTACCTGAAGGGATCCTACAGGGAAGGTGGAGAGGAACTGTAGTGATAGGACAAGGGGGAATAGGTACAAATTGAAAGGGGGAAATTTAGGCTAGATATTAGGAAGAAATTCTTCACTGTGAAGGCGGTGAGGCACCGGAACAGGTTGCCGGGGAGGCTCTGTACGCGTCGTCCCTGGAAGTGTTCAAGGCCAGGTCGGATGAGGCTTGGAGCCACCCCGCCCATGGCACGGTGTGTGGGAGCGGATGATCTCTGAGGCCCATTCCAGCCCCTCAACACTCTCCGATCCGCCGCGCTGCGGGGCCGCGCCCGGGGATGGGACAGGCCCAGCCCCAGGGCCACCGTCCGGCCCGGCCGGAGCTGCCCCACCCCATCCGTGGTACGGCGCCGCGCCGCCAGGCGGCGCCACCGCCCGGCGCCCTCAGCGCGGCCCCGCCCCTCAGCGCGGGCCCGCCCCCTCGCGTCCTGACCGGGGGGCTCCGCCCCGCGAGCTCGTCATTGGTATCGCGAGAGCAGGCAGCTGCCCTCTCCTGGCTACTTCCGCCCTCACCACGAAGCCTCGCGCGATCTCGTACCCTTTCCTGCCCGGCGCCGTGTGCAGTCTCGCGACACCAGTGTCCCTGTCAATGGCTGGGCGGGGCGCGGGGCGCAGTCTCGCGAGAACTGTGCAGGGCCGGTGGTGGGGCGGGGCGCGGGGCGCAGTCTCGCGAGAGCTGCCGGCCCGCCGGCGCCCCCCGGCCCGCTCCCTCACGCTGACATGGTCGCCGGCGATGGACCCTCCCAGGACAGGTGGGTCACTGCGGGGACGAGGCCGCTCCGCCCGCCGGGACACCTCGGCCCGGGGCATCGCCTCGCCCTCTGCGCCGCCGAACGGCGGTGTCCCAGGCCGCGGGGGTCCCGCCGGGGGGCGAAGGCGGCCCCGTCCCCGYCCCGCTGTCTGCTCCCTCCCGAGCGTTATTTATTCCGGGCACCTAATGGCTGCTACCAGGTTTATTTTTGTCTCTTGTTCGCTTGGCGTTGGCTCGGCAGTCAATGCTTTATGCTTCCTGCTGTATTAAAACCCGTGTCTCTTATCTGCGCTGGTGAGGTGTCTTATCCTGTGTGTAGATGGCAAACTGAGACAACAAAGGTCAGGTGTGTTCTGGCCGTGCTGGTGACCTGCATGACCTGTATGTACCTACGATTACAGATGCTTTTAAAATTCACCTTAGTCACACATCTACATCACGAGGTGTCTCAATATTTAGAAACCTCTCCATATTACATTTGCTAGCAGTCTAGAGGAACGTTATTTTTTGTAAAATCAGACATAAAATCTCTCCTTTTGAGTCCTCAGTCCGCGCTGAAATGACCCGTTGTTCGTGGCTGTAACTTTATTTCCTCCGCCAGGACGCCCTTACCAGCCCGCCATTGAAGCTTTGGAAAACCACCCAGAGAAGAAGTTTTACAATGTGTCGAAGCTCGGAGGCGCCAAGTATGGTACGATGCTCTCTGGGTGTGATTGGGGTGGTAGCAGCAGAACACTGCACCACAAGCTGCCCTGCAGTGGCAGGAGATGCAGTCGGGAATTCCTAGTAGGTGTATTTGGAAGGTGATCATTTTCCAATTTCTTACTGCTTTATGAAGTTGGCAGGGGTAATACGTGTAGCTTTTTTTCAATAAGGGAGAAAGTACAGGTGTTCCTGGAGTTTTCAACAATATTCCATATCTGAATAATTACGCTTTTAGGGAAAAAAATGAAATTACAAAGAACTCCTATTTAATGCTTCAAAAATTAATATAGCCTTTACTGTAGTTTTGTTCAGCTTCATGGTGTTCTAGTTTCACCTCCCCAGCAGCTTCACTGTGTTTGCTAGAACATGGCTCCTGCTGCAGGGTGAGGTTTTGTGGTGCTCATGCTGTTGCTTAATCTCAGCTTGTCATTAGAATATAATGGGAGTCTGTGCCAAAAAGACYTTCATTGGGTCTCTGTGTCCAAATACCTTTCAAAAACTCACAGTATGCACATGTGGTGGGAGGGGAGTCCATGCAGAGGAGGGAGCCTTGCTCAGTGCCAGCTGGAACACGCTTCACTCTTGCAGGTAATCAAAGCATACTTGCATTATTCTCTCCCTTTGTTTTCGTGTATTTCAACTGAAATACTTACATGGGATACTTAGTAAGGGCATTTGGGATATTTTTCAGTTTTGCAACATCTGAATTATTCTGTATTCACTGAATCTGTGATGTGCTTCTTGAATAAAAAGAATACCACTGGATATTTCACTTTAAACCCGTATTTGACCACAATAATTAGCTCCGTGTTGTTTGAAGAGATGAGAGAGGAGCACAGTGTCTGCTGAAACTGTGCACCAGCTGTGTGCTTTTGCAAATTTCCCCTGCTTGTAGTAACAAACCCAATCTTTCAGATAAGCACATAGGGAAGAAACAGAGTGCTTCTGTTGGTGGCTTTGTCCAGGGAGAAGTAGTGCTGTGGTAGTAACAAAACCAGGCAGTTCCAGAGCAATTTTTTGAAAAGCTTCATGACAGGAGTGGAAATAAAACAACAATATACCACCTTCTGCTAAAATGTGCCATAAAGCTAGAAGCAGCAGTGGGTATTCCTGAAGATATGCTCATCTCACTGCACTAAGAGGGTCTTTGTCTTCCAATAGAAACTTCTATGCAGAAGTTGGAAGCCTCATGTTAACTTCAAGATAGCAAAATATTACATAACATCTAGACACAGGGTGGGACAGCACTGCTAGCAAATTTAGCATCTGGAATTGCTCACTGCATTTGTTCCTAGAACATTTTGAGTTTTACCTATTTGCCCTCTGCCTTGGGGCTTCTGACTGTTATTTGACATTAATTGCCAGTATGTATTAATTGGATTACTAATGTAAATGTTAATTGATCTATTTGCCAATTTTCTAGTGTTTAAGAGTTATGGGGAAAATGGGAACAGTTCAGAGGGATTTAGGGCAGAGAGTACATGTGGAGATCTAGACCAGGGTCTTGCTGGCCCTCATGTGGAGAACCTTTCTTAATTAAGCTCTGCAAGTCTGAGAGGACAGAGATTGCACTGCCTCCCATGATCCTGTGCTTAACTGCGCTCTGAGTTGCTTTTCCCTTGTATCCAGTCCCAGTGTCCCTTCCTGCATCCTGGGACTTTTTCTGTGCTTTCACTGGGCACCTCTGCTAAGTCAGGCCTCCCCCTTGCCTGCAGTCCCTGGGAGGTGCTGGGAGCTGTGGTCAGGTCCCTGTCTCCCTTCAGGGTGAGCCAGCCCGGCTCTCCTTGCAGCTCCTGTGTGTCAGGCACAGCAGTCCCAGAACCTCTTAGAGGTGGACATGACCTATTTCTGGAGTGATTCTATATCCTGGAAAGCCCCAAACTGCACACAGTATTGCAGACAGGAGCTTGCTGGTGCCTCGTGGAGAGAAGCAGCTGCTTCTCCAGAGCTGGTGCAGAGCAGCCCCCGGGGCAGTGAGATTTGTAACCCACAAGAAAGGAAACCAGTTCTCTTCTGGAAACCTGGCTTTTAAATCAAGTGAGTGGAGGCGTGATGGTTCATTAGATGTTTTTGATGACATCTTTATACTCAAGTTTACTCAAACCTTATGCTCAGAGTAGTGGCTTGTCTTACTAGGCAACAATGGATAATATCTAAGAAAGAYACAATGAGAACAAAGTCAGCAAATTCTATATTAATAGTCTGTGAACAAACCACTGAATTAGGTTGAGACCACCAAACCTAATTTTTTTGTTAAAGCCTGAACGTGTTTCACCTTCTTCCAGCTAATTTTTTTTATGTTCTCATGAAGTTGTTTGCCTGCTGAAATGATGCTGAAAATAGTGGGATTTGGGGCAGAAATGTCAATTAATCTTGATTTTTTGTTTAGTGGTTATTTTGCTTTGTTTCGTTTACAGTAAATAATGACATTTGGGTTTTTTTTCTCTTCCCTCTGTATTCATTCTCATTTCCATTTCCTGTTTTTTTTTCCTTTTGTGCAGAAAACTGCTGCCTGTCAGTAYCTGAATTTGGATCAGTAGCAAACTAACTCAAGTTGGATTTAATGAAATGTCGTTCTTTATGTTTCATGAAGTCTGTGAATTTTAGAAGGGCACAGGGCAGAATAGTTTCTGGTCTTTGTATCACTGTTTATTAAAAATAGTATTCTGGCATTAGATGGTTTTGGCTTGGTATCTTGAGTAATGGAATGGTGAAATTTACAGGTAAAATGGCTTTGAGTATTCCAATAGTTGTTGCTTTTGATCCGCCCTGATCAATAATGCCAGGTCTATATTCCTTGCATCTCTCCCCTGCCCGCATAGGGTACCTTATTAAATGTCGCTGTCTGAACACAGTGTGGTTAAGCCACTGGTATCTCCCATTCAGATCCCATAGGGTAACTCATCTCCTGCAATGTGTACATTATGCAACTCACTGTTCCATATTGTGTGAGAAAGAACAAACCCAAAGGCAACTGGAAAACCAGGCTCCTGAAGCTCTCATCCTTCCAAACACTAGAAAAGTGGAATTCTTTGGAAATGTGAGATTGTAATTTTAAAAAACTGCGTAAGGTGCAAGCGTTGTACTCACTGGGTCTGTCCCTTGCCTCACCCCAGATACTCTGCCTTACTCCATCCGAGTGCTGTTCGAGTCCAGTGTCCGTAACTGCGATGGCTTCTTAGTGAAAGAAACGGATGCTATGAACATCTTGGACTGGAAAACAAAACAGAACCATGTTGAAGTGCCCTTCTGTCCTGCCAGAGTTGTTCTTCAAGACTTCACGTAAGTGTGTGTGCGACAAAACTCCCGAAAGAACCTCTGTAAATTCACTGAGTTTATGTTCAATTCTTTGGCTTGAGAATAAATCACATCTTCCCTCTTGATACCCAAGTGGAAACTTGTGCACTGCTTCTGCTGTGCAGTAGATTCCTCATGATCATTCCATTTGATGCAAGGGTAGGAGTTGTTCCGTCGGGTACTCTGGCTTTGGTGCAGGTTGGGAAGGCTGAAACTGCTGGCCTGCAAGGAACACTTTACAGGATAAGAGCCAGAGCAGAAATGGAAGTGGTGATGTTTTGGCTGTGGCCAGATGGCTGACAGTTCACTGAAATATATGGAATTCTTCCTTGCGATAATTGAAGATTAAATATTGCTTACTCCACAATGAGTAATCCAGTTGAATCCATGAATAATACATATATTGAAAAAGCAGTCTCTTAGGATATTAACTTTCTTTGTGATTTGACTATGGCATTGCTAAAAGGGCAGTCCTTCAGCAATTTGCAGATATTCAATTTAAGCTGTCTTGCTGACTCTGTATATTAATTAAGAAGTGAGATAATTAAAAAAAGGAATTATGATGATAATAAAGATGAGGTAACTTCTGCTTAGCAGGCAAAGCCAGTAAGGTTTATGTAGTACTGTGTTATATAAACATTGCCCTTCTCTGTTTTGTACTTCAGGTGTGCTTATCCACATCACAGCAACACGAATATTTTTGTGAAATGCTACGAGCTTCAGAAATGGCTCTGTTAGACAAATAATGCATGCTAAGGTGTACTAACATGTACATGTTGGTGTACCAACTGCACTGACTTTAAAAATGGTTCAAGTCCTTTAAAATTTAGAGAATAACAGGTATATTTTCTGAAATAGGACTTAGCTAGTTCTAGACTTAAATAAAATCCAAAAGAAGTTTGTGCATTTTAGTGAGTTAATGTCTCATGTTGTTTTACTATTTTGTTTTTCCATCTGTTAGTGGAATTCCAGCAATGGTGGATTTTGCTGCCATGAGGGAAGCTGTGAGAAATGCTGGAGGAGATCCGGTGAAAGTCAATCCTGCCTGCCCAACTGATCTCACTGTTGACCATTCTCTGCAGATTGATTTCAGCAAATGGTAATGTACTTTTTTTTTTTTTACAAGCCGTACATTTTTTTCTGCACACTGAAGTGTGGATTCATTTAAGTCTTCTTACTATCCCATCAGATCATTTGGATGTGTGGATCCCTGAAATGAGACCCGGTGCTATCTGAAAAAGGGCTGGATAAAAATGGATAAACACTCTTGAGGGAGAGAAAGAATGTTTGTGAGGCCTTATGGATGAAGCTGGTTCATAATCCAAATTCTGGGCAAGATTTTGCTGAAATAACGGGATCTGGCATGGTTTCCAGAAAATAATATGTCTCAAGAGAATGAGGCAGAGAGCGTTTGTAATTTCGCTTTGCTCTGATTTTATTGTTCAAGTTAAACAGAAATTTTTTCCCAAATGTAACTGCCTTGTCACAGCTCTAGTGAATGGGCCTGCAATTCTACTGGGCATGTTGAAAATTTGTCATTGCAGCCCATGGGTTATGACCTGTTTGGGTTTCTTATGGGCCTTGGTTTAGTACCAGATAAATGAGGCTGTGTGTATTTTCAGAGAGAGAAGTGTACTTGGAGAAGTCTGGAAAAGTATGGGGACTGGAAAGCCATCAGTGTGGTTTTCCTTGCCTGACAGGCAGTGCTGTGATGAATACAGCCTGGGGCTGCCTTTCCTAGAAACATAAATACTGCAGAAGAGGAAAAACTTGGAGTTTTTATTTAGTGTTTGCCGAAGTAAATACTAAGTAATGCAGCTTCCCTTTGCCTTCTCCCCTGCGTCTCCATTGTGGAGCCTTCCAAACTCATACAGAATTGCATAAATTGCTCAGCCTCTTTGGGGATTTTAAAAGTTCATGGGGAAAAAGCCTGTGGTCAAAGGACACGGACGTATGAGTCATTTCTGTTGACCTTCCAAATAGTCACAGGATTTCAGTTTGCTTAGTGTTAGAAGAGCAGTAAGGACAGATGATGTGTTGCGCTGCATACGTGTTGTGTCAGTTCTGTGCTCCGTCCATGCCTGTGTCCGGAGGGACAGCTGATTCCATTGCAATTAGGCCAGCCTAAAATTATCAGGCCGACCAAGTGTTGGCAAGAGGTCTCAACATGCTGCTTTGTAATGATAAATCCAGCCTCTGGAGCGTCCCTTTGGAAAGCTTTCGAAGCTCAGCAGCTGCTGGCCTGTGATAAGAAACCCTTCGCTGCAGGGTGGTTTGTGCTGCTTTTATAGAGAGCTGCCATCTGTGGATCACAGTCTGGTGGGCCGAGGTGGGGTTTAGACAAGATATCCTCTGAGGCCAGGCAATACCCTGCACTTCGATAACTAAGTATTTGTCTCTGTTACTAAAGCACAGGAAAGCAGTGGGTTTAATTGCATTTATGTGATTTAATAATTACTGAGAGGTAAAAGTCGTTAGTTTTTCACAATTAGCTTTCTTTGCTCTCCTGCGCAGACTGAATGTTGTACAAATAGAGTGTAGTGTGCTATATGGACTTCATTTTTTAAAAACACCCCAACTTGCTCTCTTCTGACTTGAATAGCATATAAAATTTATCTGAGCCTTTGAGAATTTGTATAAAAAGCCTAATTAAGTAATTAAGTTATGTTTCTTTCCTTGAGAAAGCTTTGCCTGTAATCATTCCTCTGTGGATTTAGCAGAAGGTGTACAGCACTGTCTTAAAAAAAAGAAAAAAGTCCAATCTACCATTTGAATCAGACTCTACCCACACCTTCCAARTTTAAAACTCTGAGTTCAGCCTTTGCAGTGCTGTTCAGCCTTTGCAATGCTGGTCTGTTCTGAACAAATGGAAGGAGTTCTCTGGTGTTAATCTTTCAGACAATCCGGTTCTGTTCACCTCTTACCACACTATATTACTTAACTAAGCTTATCCACTGGTAGTTTACTTTGCAACAGGGTTGTAATAAAATAACTCTGTTTTTTCAGATACTATTTTAAAATCTGTTGAAGGGATTGCAAAAAAACAAGGTGGGGGGGTGAAGAACCAAATTCCTAATGTCTTAACTGAATGTTCTGTTTATGTTACAGTGCAATACAGAATGCTCCCAACCCCGGGGGTGGCGAGTCCCAGAAGCCGCTGGCCAAGCTGTCCCCGCTGAAGGCACAGCCTCGGAAGTTGCCCCCATGCCGGGGCCAGAGCGGCTGCAGGAGCTCCTGCGGCACGGGGGAGTCTGGCCGCAGCTCGGGACCCTTCTCTGCGCAGATTGAGAACACCCCCATCCTCTGCCCTTTCCACCTTCAGCCGGTGCCTGAGTATGAAAGCTCCTTTTCTAAATTATTTTGTACATTTGTGTTGTTGAGCACTGCCTGTGACAGCTCATGGAAATGTTGGGGTTTTTTTTAAACATCATTCTGTGTTCTTCACCCCTGCCATAGGAAGGTTTCAGTATCTAGAAATAGGTCGGGTGTAGCAGATATGAATTACTCTACAATAAATTTTTTTTTTTTCAAGAGCAGCTTTACTGAACACACTGCAGATGGCCAACTATTGGATCATGGCTGTGACTTTTAAATTAAATTTTGGTACTTCTCTCATTTCTTCACAACAACTACTAAGCATAGGAGTTTGCAACTCTGTCTGTTGCAAAGCAAGTTGAGTGAATAACTAAATGAAGCATTAATTTATATCTAAAGAAGATTTGTAGCTTTTGTCTAATAACTTTTCAGAAGCCTCTGTCTCTTAAAGAACTAAGAACTAGCCTATAGATCATTCCCCAGCCTGTACAGGATCTCACAGTCCATCTGTCACTGAGTTGAAATTCAGTAAATATCCTGCCTGTATGTAGTAGCCCAGGGGAGCCTCATCTGTGTGCCTTTCCCAGATTTCTGTGTTATTAACAGGTTGTTGTGTACCGTTCCATCTGTGCCAATTACGTGTAATCCTCCTCCGTCAGCTGCTGCCTCTTTGTCTGATGAACTGTTCAGATCCCTATCTGCCTGTGCTGGACAGGTGTGCAATTAAAAAGCTGATCAAATCTGTATCCCACAGTGATATTGTGCGGAATGCTGTGGTAATTTTATAGATGTGGAAATATTCCTGCTCAGTACAGGTGTAGGAATGCAGAAGGAGTGCTGTTTTCAGCAGCACTGGTGTTCTGGCAGCAGACCAGCAGTGGTATTTGTGAAGTTGCAGTGTGAACCCTGACTGTCCGTGGGGGCTTGGTGAAGCAGGAGAGCCACTGACCTGCTGCTGCTGCAGAGAAGAAAGGGAAGGGTMATAACTGTAAAATACCCCTCTAAAAATTGGGAACTTTCTTCCTGGTACAAAGCAAGTGTGTTTCTTTCTTTGTTCAGCTGCTAGAAACAGAGGTTATTCCTCTTAAATTATGGATTACTCTGTTATAAYAAGTATCAGTATCTTAATAAATAACACTTACTAGGAAAAGATGGTTCATTTCATGAGACTGTACTGATGGGTACTTGTGAAGAAAAGCTTGTGGCTTGGAGAGAAATACAGAAATGGAAGATAGTTACCCTGATGTTCCACTCAGTTGCAAAGGGCTAGTTCTGAACGTGGAGAGTGTTTCTGTGTGAACTAGTGAACATCTTGGTTCTTTACTGTATGGAGTTTTGAGATGTGCAGCCTGTGAGACAACTGATAGCGGGTAAAAAAGCTTCTGTATTTTGTAGCACATGCTTGGAATAGATCTCTTAAAGTATTTTTGAGATCACACACTTCAGGCAAACCATACCTAGAATAAACATGTTCTCAGACACAGCACATGTGAAATCAGCTATTTCTCACTGTTTACAGAAAGCTTGCTGCAGGGAAGCAATTATCTTTGTTCTAATAAACCACTTCAAAGAGTCCTGCAGGCTTAAATGAGTCTTTCATCAAACAAATTAAAACTACAACTTGTTCTTCTGTAATTTTAAATAAATTATGACAGTACTTGTAAACTTGTTTTCTTCCTAGGCCTGAGACAGTATTGAAAAATCAAGAGATGGAATTTGGCAGAAATAGAGAGAGGCTTCAATTTTTTAAGGTATTTTTGCGTACCTGCGGGCTTTGTGGTTTGGGCTTTTTTAAGAGTCATTTGTCTACCAGTATTCAGGTTTAGATGATAAATTAAATGTAATCATTTGGAAGTGTCAAATTCTCAAATCTGAATTTAATACAAGAACAGAAAATTGGCTTTCTAACATAAAAAAGTTTACTCTGATTTGGTTCTTGTCAGTGGGGATTTATGAAGCATTAATCTTTTTAATGCCTTTTCATGAGCTCAGTGCCTTAGGTCACAGTGATAAAAAGGCTTATTTATCCATACCTCTGTTAACAAAAGTTCCTGAAGTTGGAAGTATTGAGTGGAGAGCAGTGTTCAGACATGGCGGCTCTCAAACTGGGCAGCAGAAGTCCTGTGGTGAACATCAGCTGCTTTGCTGCTGGACAGGGCTCTGCAGCGTTGGTATTTGATCCTCATTCACTAATTTGACATGGTCTAGGAATTCAGTGCAATGATCTAAAACTCTTTTCATGGATGTAGACTAGAGGTTTCTTTCTGAAAGTTGCAAATTAGCTTTTACATTATTAAAGAAGAAAACGGCCAGGCTGGATCTTATGACAAGTTTCCATGTCAGGTCTATTAAATGTCCCATCCTGAGTTTGCCAGCGGTCTCACCCTGGAGTGTCAAGCCTAAACTCAGTTACGCTATAAATATAAATTCTGCTATAAATACAAGTGCTGAGGTTCTGTTGTCTAAATACCAGTCTTAGGTGGGCTTGAAATCAGTTGTGTGAACTGGAAGGTAACAGATTTCTGCAGCCCTGCTTTTGAAAGGTAGGCATGAATTATTGATTCAGCCTTCACAGGAATTGAGTGAATGCTTTTGTTGATGATTAAGAATGTATCCAAGGGGATCATACACCTCTGTTTGATAAAGGGGCAAAAGCCACTTGCATAAATACCAAGAACTCTTTTATTGTGTCTTACTTTTGTCTTTTTAGTTATGTTCTAAGAATTGAATATACCTTTGAGAAAAATGCAACTCTTTTTTTCTCATTTTGGAAAAATTACAGTGGAGTTCAAAGGTTTTCGAGAATATTTCCATAATTCCACCTGAGACTGGAACAGCGCACCAAGTGAACTTGGAATATTTGTCCCGTGTTGTTTTTGACATTAAAGATTTCCTCCATCCCGATAGTGTGGTGGGCACAGATTCGCACACAACCATGGTAAATGGCTTGGGTATCTTGGGCTGGGGTAAGTATGCTCAGAATAATTTGATTGCTCTTGGAAAGGCAACTAAGTCTTGACTGAGAAATATTTCTTCCCACTGGATGTTTGTATCTCAAGCATAACAGACTCTCTTGAACTATTTTTCTGAATGTTTTTTGTCTGCAAGTAATCTCAACTAACATTTCTTTCCATTGAGAAACCACTCTTTGTAATTTTAAGAGGAAACAGCCAAAAAACAGCTGATAGTCAAATAAGTGCTGTTTGTACAGCAAAAATTTGCATGAAGCTTTCTTTTCTCTCAGAAAATTAGTTTTAGATATAAAATATTTTCTGGTTGACTGTGACCAACTAACTTGAGCAGTAGTCTTGCTTGATTTTATTTTTGATGTGCAAATATTTAACAGAACTTCTCCATTTCTTGCTGTGTCCTTGTTGGGAATGGAATGATGCCCTTCCCTTGTAAGAGAGAAGCAGCAATATGTGTATTGTTACGAGTCCTTAGGCTTAATAGAAAGGGTTTTATTATGTTTTAGGACCTTAACATAGTGAGTGTGGGTTACTTAAGATGATGAAAAGCCATGTAATGTTCTTCTTCCAGGCGTCGGGGGGATTGAGACGGAAGCGGTGATGCTGGGAATGCCGGTTACTCTCACTCTGCCTGAGGTTGTGGGGTGTGAGCTCACAGGCACAGTCAGCCCATTTGCCACATCCATAGATATTGTTCTAAGCATTACAAAGGTAAGAGCTCGATGTGTTTTCAAACAAAAGAGGGTTTGTTGCAGAGGGTTTGTTTGTTGAGGGTTTGTTTGAGAAATGAATTAAATGCAGGGAGTGTATTTAGTATACCTTTAACCATGGCAGTGCAGAAAGGTACAAATAATCTCTAACCATCTTTATTTGCTAGTTCTTTGAAGTTACTGAGGTTATTTTTCTTTCCCCTCTCTGGTGGTTTACTTACAGACCCTCTTTAACTAGAATTAATTCATAATAATTTTATACATTTTTTTTTTTGCTAAACCTAGGCCTTAGGGTTTCAACTTTTTGTTTTAAATGTTCATGACTTTTGAATTGTGACAAACACAGCTTTTGTATTGTGTGTTCTTTCCAACAGCATCTTAGACAAGCTGATGTCGCTGGAAAATTTGTTGAGTTTTTTGGGAGTGGTGTTTCCCAACTGTCCGTAGCAGACCGAACCACAATAGCAAATATGTGTCCCGAATATGGTGCTATTCTGAGTTTTTTCCCTGTTGATAATGTGACGTTGAAGCACTTAAAGCATGCAGGTAAAGATTAAATTAAAAGAGTGATCCATTGTAATTGTGTTTCTGATTTGTGGTAATACATGGTTTTTGCTCTGCAGAAAATTCCAGTGTAAAAACTATTGAGTTTTTGCTTAAAACTGCTTAGTTCTTACACGGTGCTTTTCTGCACAGTTCTGATGTGGATTTAAGGTGTAATTAGACTTGTGCTTGAGGTTTGTGTCCAGTCTGGTTCATTTGTCTAATGCCTGATTTACCAATATGATATTACTTTTCATCATCCAGAGTCATGGTTTTTGAAAGCATATGTAAGCCTTTAAAAGCAAAGTATTAAGGAAATTCTCACTTGCATTTTGAAATGTGTATGGAATGTAAGTCTTCTCAATTTGAAATGAATCCCTTATCCACCTGTAGATTCTCTACAAAATCAAAATTTAAAATGATTGCTAGAAATAAGTGAAACTGCAGAACAAATCACAACATGTCTGTGATTTTTCCCAGTGGCTTATGTTTCCCTTTGAAGTGCATGATTTCACTGGCATCTCAAGCTAAGCAAGGAGAATGTCAATTCCTTATCAAGCTACTGCAAACAGAGAAAGCCACAGCGTGACAGATACCAAAAAAAGCTCACTCATGAGTGAGACTTTCTGAGACTGAAATCTGTCCCTTCTAAATAAGAGTTAAATGCTTTTAATAGCAAACATGTTTGTCTGATCAGTGCAGAGCAAATGAATGGTTTTGGAAGAGTAGCCAGCAGTACTGCCTATTGTCAGCTAACACAGGGTCTGTATTGAACAAGGAAGTCCTAACAGAGAAAAGCCTTATGGACTTCAGGGACGCAACTGTAAATTTAATTAGAGTTACTGCTGCTAGGCCTGGAATAGCTTATTTTGTTCCTCGATATAAGAAGACAAATTAAGGTCATTTAGAAAAAAAAAATTATGAGTGTTTTAATTTGTGTATCTTTCCTGAATAGCTCTAGAAGTTGGGATATGGAAGTGGTGTGCTTGAAAAAAAAGTGCTTTGAATGTTACAGTTAAAACAATCTGAATTTCTGAAAGTTGTGTGATTTGTTTTATTTATGTCTTTAATGTGACTTTTCTCATGTTTGAAATAACCTTCCTAAGGTTTTGATAAGGCCAAGCTTGAAGTCACGGAAGCGTATCTTAAAGCTGTGAAGTTATTTAGAAATTATGAGAGTTCTTCCAGAGAACCTGAGTATTCCCAGGTATGTTTGATAGGAGTTGTTTTTGTTTCATTCTCATGAATTTATAACTTATGATGATTTAAAAGTCTTGTCTCCCACTGTAATTTTCATTGCTTCAAGCAAAGTTGTATTTATTAACTCACAATTTCGAGAAGCAGAGTTTGTTTGTAAAACATAGAGGGGGTGGGGAAAAGAAGTACAATAACATTATGTCAACTGACATACTGAATTCTGGTTATCCTGAGAATTATGAATGGTGGAAAAGTTAGGGATAATGTTAAAACGCTTGGAATAAGATGAATAGCCTCTTACAGTGAGTGGTATTGAAAATGGAATCCTAGAGTTCTAAATGTCTGAGTATAGTCATATTTTAGACGAGTTCCTGGGTGTCTTGGGAGTATATTCCGTGTACTGCTGAGCTGGGATTGGTAACAGCTGCACTTTCTGTTTCTTGGTTTCTTAGGTAGTGCAAGTTAGTCTAAGTTCTATAATTCCATATGTCAGTGGCCCCAAGAGATCTCAAGATAGAGTGGCTGTTAATAGCATGAAAAGTGACTTCCAAGCCTGCTTAAATGAAAAGGTTTGTATCACTGATGTTCTCTTCAAAAGGTATTTCCTGTAATTCACATGAGTAGATGTTATGTTACCTATTCCTTGCACCTGCTGAGCCCTCCTTATTGCTACACAACTGCTTGTCGAGGGTGTTCTGTTCTTGCTTAACATCCCAAGGGTAAATCATACGTGTGTTTGGCAGGAACATGAGCTTCCAAAAATCCTTGATTTCATAGTTTAGATTGCTAGGGAGAAAGAACTTGAAGTAGTATGTAGTGTGAGCTTGGCAAACATTTTCACTTTTTCCGGGGTTTATTAACAAGTTGTGTATTACTTAATTTCCAAAACAGAATTTACCTTAAGAGAACTCATCATACCTTAAAGGAGTTGCAAAAAGACTGCCAGGATTTGTAGCTGATTGTTCTGAGTTCTTACATTAGCAAATGATTTTTGCCTACAGCTTAACTTGTCTTCACAGAGTGAATGTTTTTACTCTGAACCCTTTTTTTGGTTAGCGATATGCATAGGTATCTTAAGAGTGCAGCTAATACAGGAATAGACCTTCATTGTTAGTGTTTATCATTAAAGTTCAACACTGGCAGCAGTATTAGAAACATACATTGGATGCTCTGTAAAAATTCATTCTGTTGGTTTTTGGCATTTCTGGCTTATAATGAGGCCTGTGACACAGAGGTTCAGCTGTGCTGGAGGGAAATCATAGCTGATGGTGGAAGACAAAGGATGAGGTTGGAAGGGACCTCTAGAGGATGTTTGAGTGCTGAAGAGCACTTGGATGAGGCTGTGAAATGCTAATTGACCTACTCTGGTTTAGTTACCACCCTCTTGCAATTAAAATCTTGGACATGCTTCTAATTCAGGAATCAGTACTGTGTAGAATTAGACATTTATTCTTAAGGGGATGTTCTTTGATGCGTAGGAGGAAGTGAGTTGTGGAACAACCACACATAGGCTGGCATTTGTTCACAACTGTCGCAAAGTTAGAGTAGTTGGGAAGGAAGAAGGATGAGACCAATGTAGAGACAGAGGGACATGAACTGAGGGCTAGTTTTAAAATCTGCTTAAGGGTTCCTAATGGCACAGCTGAGTATGATTTCAAAACAAGGGTTCTCTTGGTCTTGTTGTAATGTCATCCCTTCTGTACTGAAACAACTGCTAACATATTTTTGTCATGCAGTCTGGTGTTAAAGGGTTTCAGATTGCAGCTGAGAAGCAGAATGACATTGTGCCTGTTCAGTATGAAGGAAATGAATACAAGCTGTCCCACGGCTGTGTTGTCGTTGCTGCAGTCATCAGCTGTACAAACAATTGCAATCCATCTGTCATGCTTGCTGCAGGTAAGTTGGGACCAGACAACTCATAATCTTAATGGTGCTCCCAGTTTGCACAAGTCCTCACCTTCACTTTCGTAGGTTCTCTGTAATGACTTGACCTACAGGTTTGAAACTGCAAACTTGTAGCCTTAATTTGTATGTTCTGGAGGTTATATAGGCAAAGTTGCTTTTCCATAATACAATCTATATTTGTGCCATAAAGCAGTATTAAGGAGAGTAATTTTAAAATATTTACACTAGGTAGTATTACAGCAGGAAAGCAGTTTTAGCCTCTTGTCAAGTGGCTGCACACAGTGACACAGCTGATGCAGGAGGTGGGCTTTAGCTTCCAGCCTGTCCTGGGTGAGGAACTGTGATGCCACCGCTGGGACAGAAACTTTGTATTGCTGAACAGTTGTTGTGTCACTGGTTCAGGGATATCTCACACTTTCACAAGCTGCAGATGGTTTTGCTTAAACAGCTCATCTGTCAGACCTTGCTCTCTTCTTTTAAGATCCTCTGTGGCCAAGGCAATCTTCCCCTTGGGCTCTGTGGCCTGTGTCTGGAGACTGAATGGATTTGCACTGTCAGAACAGGGGAAAGAGATTTGTCTTAGAGAAAGTAAAATGGGCATCTGCCTTACAGGAATGGGAACAAAACCACGCATGATGTTGTTATGAGTTAAGAAACTTTATTCAGACCATTAGTTGCTTTAATAATTTAATAAACTGAGAGCTGTCTAATCCTCTGGGGGTTTTTATGCTTGATTTAACTGAGCAGTGTATAGATGTCCTATTCAGGGATATACGAATCATAATCTGCCTCTTTTTCCTTTCTGTTTGGTAGGACTCCTGGCCAAAAAAGCTGTTGAGGCTGGCCTAATGGTGAAGCCCTACATCAGAACAAGTTTATCACCAGGCAGTGGCATGGTTACACATTACCTCAGTTCCAGTGGAGTATTGCCATACCTCAGCAAGCTTGGGTAAGGCCTAGCTCCGTTTGTCGGTTTAGGCAGATGGTACATAGGGGGATTGTACAGGCTGATAAATAGGATTGCTGCTCATTTAGGGTTGGCTAATTCCTAACTTAATAGATGGCCGTTTTACACACTTGCTGACTTAAAATTATTTTGCTTCATTGTATTCCCACTTTAAAATTTGTAATGTGTAGCTCTAACCCATCAGAGCTCTGTTTTTTCAGGGACAAACTGCTTAATTTTAAGTGACTTGCTGGACTGGGTGTACTTGATGATGTATTTTAAAAGTGGAAGTTGGATGCGAATTTGTCAGGACAGTCTTTATTAGTCTTTCTTAACATTGCTGCTGTCAAGGGCTGCTGAGTATGTTTTTGGTTGCTCTGTAGCAGTAACAGCTAGATTATTATCATTATTCTGTAACAGTGCCCAGCTGTGGTTTGCATCAGTGAGCTGTGGTGTCTGCTGTTCATTTCCTAGAAAGTCTTAACTGTTAGAGGAAAAAAAATTCTTACAGATTGTTAATAAAAGAAAAAGCAGTTTTGTTAACAAATTGCTCGTGGTCATGTAATGTGTTATTTGGTTGGTTTTTCCCATGTAGGTTTGAGGTTGTTGGTTATGGGTGTTCCACCTGTGTTGGGAACACGGCCCCCTTGCCAGAAGCCATCAGGAATGCAATAAAACAGGTAAAGCTCTGGCTGGCTTGTTGAACACAGAAATCTATTTCTCACCCAGTTAAGCAATCAAGAATTGCAGTAATCCGTGCAAAATACACTTCACTTTTGGGTTGGACTTTGCATGATGTTTTTGCACATTTGCGTGTTAGTGGTAGACCATGCCAATTCATTTCTATGTAAAATGAATGTAATAAGTGGTATTTGTAGAATATAGCTCTAAATTACAAGATGAGTGCATATTATCTAATCTTACAGAGGATGCAATGCATAGATTTTGTATCATAGGTGAAGAGCAGGGTTTTAAAGAGCTATGGGCTTGAGTCATTTTAACCAGCAGTGTCTAAGCAGCTACAGCTTTTTTCTCTTTGAAGCAGAAGAAAAATAAAAGAAATAAAAGGCAGGAGAGGAGTTGACTGAAGTGACAGGAGAGCATATCAGAGAGTCAGAAGGGAAAATGAGAAGGGTAGTAGGAGGGAGCAAGATGCTTTTCAGTTGTAGTGTTAGAGTAAATATTTGAAGTGGAATACTRAAAGCACATCTGACTTAGTCAACAAAAATAGCAGAAGCTGTTGAAGTACCCCAGATTGCTGGAACAGTATGTCTGGGTCTGCCTTTCAGGGTGAGATCATTGCCTGTGGAGTATTATCTGGAACAAAGAACTTTGAGGGCCGCCTGTGTGAGTGTGTCCGTGCCAACTACCTGGCGTCCCCTCCGCTGGTCGTGGCCTACGCCATTGCGGGCACAGTCAGAATAGACTTTGAGACGGAGCCTTTGGGTGAGTGTTTTCCTACAGCTTTTATTTTTGCGTCTGGTACACGTGGGTGGAGGTTTCTGCACATGATTTCGGCACCCAGAGCCAATATATTTGAAGAGAAAGCACAGCTATATTTGGTGTTGTTCGTGGCTAAAGCAAAGCTTTCACTGAACCGATCAAATTCTTTGCCTGTCTGGTACCATCTCTGCAGGCCTGAATATATACACATCTATATTCTAATACAAATCTCAGGACCGATATTTTAGTTTTCAAAACTACTGTTCTGTTTAAAATCTTACTCAGGTACTGGCTTTAATGGCAAAAGTATTTACTTACGAGATATTTGGCCCACCCGAAAAGAACTTCACACGGTGGAGGAGGAGTGTGTGATATCATCCATGTTTAAGGAATTGAAAGAAAAGATGGAGGTAAGAATCGTCTGTTCTACATAATTTAAAGGTTGCATTTCATTGTAGCTTTATAATGTCTTCCAGTTGAATGTGATTGATTTGTCATTTATTTCCATTACTGTAACAGAGGGCTTAGCTGAGATGGGTTTTATGAAATGGTATTACAAAGTGATTCCTAAGTAATATCCAGTGAGGTAACTTGTAATATATAACAGAAAATTATTTGCTAAATAATAATACTAAATAAAATCACGAGTAAGTCTTTGGTTTCCAAATATAAAAATATAATAAACTAATTTCTGTTCTTTTTGGTTAATTTTCTTTCTGGTAGAAAGGAAACAAACGATGGAATTTACTAGAAGCACCAGAGTCAACTTTATTTCCCTGGGATTTAAAATCTACTTATATTAGATGTCCTTCCTTTTTTGATAAACTTGTAAGTACCTTGGATCTATCCACCAGATTATATGAATTGCATTTACAGAATCACAGAATTAACTAGGTTGGAAAAGACCTTTGAGATCATCAAGTCCCACCTATGACCTAATACCACCTTATCAACTAAACCATGGCCTGAGTGCCACGTCCAGTCTTCTTTTAAACACCTCCACCACCTCCCTAGGCAGCCCATTCCAGTGCCCAGTCACTCTTTCAGTGAAGATTTTTTCCCTAACATCTAGCCTAAACTTCCCCTGGCACAGCTTAAGACTGTGTCCTCTCGTTAGCTGTTGCGGTAAAGCTTCAATGTTTACGTAAAAAATGTAATTATCACTAATATTTCTCAGTCTTTTAAATATTGTTTGTGTCTCTGGAATGAGTGGAGCCTGTACATCAAGGTGCCTTCGTATACTACAGATGTTTCATGTCTCTAGTTCTTGAAAGAAAATTTTTCTTTTTTTATTTTTTTCCCTTCTGTTGTTCTTTCCCCCCACCCTTTCCCTTTCAGGCCAAAGAACCAGTGTCACCACAAGCGGTTGAAAACGCCCATGTCTTGCTCTTCCTGGGGGATTCTGTAACCACGGATCACATTTCCCCCGCCGGGAGCATTGCAAGGAGCAGTGCTGCTGCCAAGTATCTGACCAGCAAAGGGTGAGCACTTGGTGTGGCACAGCACTGCTGCACGTGCTGAATAATTGAGCAGCTCTGGTGCTTTCCTCTATAAATGCCTGTCTGCATAAAGGGGAGATTATAATTACTAAATGTTAATAAATATGCTCGTAATGGTAAGAGGATTAGTAAAATGGGTTGTTTCCTAGAGCAGTCTCCCCATAATTCTTACGTATCATGCTGCTTGTAGCACTTCATAATGAAGTTGTAGAAAATTAATTTAAAATTGCAGCTTTCCTCATGAATAATCTAGCAGTGATTTACATGTGTTGGTTGTGGTTTATAATTACATTTGTTGGAGGTCTAGTTCTTTACATCTTGCACTGAAGACTTAGATATGCTGCAATAATTATTAAAAAAAACCATAATATCCTTTTAAACCAGATAATCTTTAAAGTAACTGATTTCTTTCAATTTGCTTTTTATTCTAGACTCACACCTCGTGAATTCAACTCTTATGGGGCTCGAAGAGGTAATGATGCTGTGATGACAAGAGGTACCTTTGCAAATATCAAGCTTCTCAATAAGTTCATAGGAAAACCAGCTCCTAAAACAATTCACTTCCCATCAGGACAAACGGTAGGAATATGTTTGTTTGCACAGCTACTCTGGAATGGAGTTGCAGGTTTAGAACTCACTCAAAATGTGTCACTTTGTCATTTCACAGCTAGATGTGTTTGAAGCAGCGGAGTTGTACCAGAAGGAAGGCATTCCTGTAATTATTCTAGCAGGAAAGAAGTATGGACTGGGTAGCTCMAGAGACTGGGCTGCAAAAGGACCTTTTTTACTGGTACTGCTGATTTGTTTGGGCTTGGGGGTGGTTTTGTTTTTTCTGGAAGTACTTAAAATGACATTGTATAATTTCTCTTTGTTAGAATCTTCTTGGGAAAGAATCACTAGTCAGGATAAATCTGAATTTCCTAATTATGTAATTGACTGCCTTGGATACCAGACTTTGAGACAAGTCAGACATTTGTCTAGTGCTGACCTCTGTTTGGTCTCCATGGGGTGTTCAGTATCTTGCTATGGGAGATCATTACTAATTATTACTATTACTATTATCACTAATACTGAGAATATATTCTAAGTTAGCCATTGATTCATGTCCTGTTATCTCCAGCATGGTCACTGTGTGTAACAGACTCCATTTCATACTGTATGGGCCTGCTCTGGCTTGTTTGCTTCCATCTGGCTGGAAAGCTAAAAGATGTTTCCAGTATACTTAGAGGACTCTGTGCAAAGCACTCTCTTTACTCTTGAGTTGGAATTGTGAGATTTTGGACATAACGTGTATTTGAAGGTTGTTTCTCTGTTCCACTCTACCTGCTGTTCTTGCATTTTTGCAGGGTGTTAAAGCTGTCCTAGCTGAAAGCTACGAGAAGGTTCATAGGAGTCAGCTGATTGGAATTGGCATCGCTCCACTTCAGTTTCATCCTGGGGAAAATCCAAGTACTTTGGGTCTCACTGGCAGAGAGCAATTTTCTATATTGTTCCCTCCAGAGCTGTCACCCAGAATGACTTTGGATATTAAGGTATCTTTGCAATATTTTTAATTTCTCTGTTGAATGTACTGATGATGGAAAGCAGAGAAAGCAAAGTTAATTCTGATGACAGGAAGCAAAGCAGGAAAAAACAAAACTTGATTCTCTTGGAAGGCAAGCTTCTAGTCCTGCCTGAAGTTTGTCAGGGCTGTTGAAGTTTCCCAGGTACATGCATATGTTCTTTATACACAACTTTGTATGCAGCCTGAAATTCTTGATCATTCTGGGTGTTGGTTTGCCCCTCATGGGCTCAATATTAGGGTAGAACCGAGTTTGTCTCTCATAGGTGTTAGGATTTGAGAGAGGCTTCAGCTTTCTGTTCTCTGTAAATGAGCCCATAACACAATTGGTGCCATCTTAGGGATGTGGTGTTTTTTGGTTACCAGTAGGCACCTGGCCTGCCCACAGCTGCATCTAAACTGTGCACTGAAACAAGCCTTCCGTCTGTCCCCAGCAGTCTTGGGTCTGTAGAGGCACATTAGAGGGTTGAATTCACCTATGTTCAACAAAACTTGGGGTTAGAATGCTAACTGAGAATAAGCAAGGGGAAGTGAAAGCAAAGCTTAATTGGTTTCTCTTTTTTGCTTTTATTTTGAAGACAAGCACTGGAAAAGTATTCAGCGTGATTGCCTTGTTTGAAAACAGTATGGAGATAACTTTATACAAGAATGGTGGAAGTCTAAACTTTGTGGCTCGAAGATTCTTATAGTAGCTACTGACTCTCTGGGTACCTTGCGTAACTGGTAACTCTGAAAATGCCTTGTGTGAACCCAGGAATCTGTACTGTGGAACTGCAAACAGTCCTAGTGTGCTCAAAGTTACTTCGTCCATGGATGTAAAAGATTGTGAATCATTGTAACTGCAACGAGATCCTTTCTGATTTTAAATAATATTCTAATGGTGCTATTAAACATTGCTAAAATCAACATGTGTATTGTGACAAGAGAGCTGTAAGTATGGAGGGGATGTTTTATCAGACCATTTTGTAAATAAACTATGCGAAATTGAAACTGATTGTGCTGAAGATTATTATGTAAGAAGATTTTCTGCAGTTGTTTCCACTCAGTTTTTGCACCTGTAAATCTGTGTACTGCTGTTTGTTGGTTTAAGAGTAGCAGATGGCATGGAATCTTAAAGGCCAAACAGATTTTTTTTTTTTTTTTTTTCATCTGGAGCTTAAAAAAGATACTGAGTTTTCAATTTCTTCTTTAGGTTATGGGCTGAACAAAAAGCAGTCCACATGAGGCCCATGGTATCCTGTATCACAGATGATGACTTCCTTACCTTTATAATGGGATTATCTTTCATCTGGATCCAGATTTAAAACTGCTCAAGCTATGAAATTTATGAAATACTGTGTGCTTAGAAATATGCAAAACATTTCTGCATTTAAAAACAAAGCTCACAGTTGTTTCTTCATGCAGATTAAGTCATGTTTCTTCATGCCCTTCAGTTGAAATTCATCACATCTGCTTCAAGGGATGCACTTTGTCATTTGTGATATATGTTTTTATTGTGCTGTCTACAATATCATCAAAGTACCTCTCCTTAGTGTTTTAACCTTTAAAAATCTACAAAAACATTTATTAGGGCTGTTTAAATTCCTCTGCTTTAAATGCAACCTATGTCTAATAAGTTGTACTTGTCAGATGTTCAAGAGCCAGGTGGCCATACTGCCTTTTAATGCTTTCTCATGTACTGTCAGTTCACATTCTGCAGAAGAGCCCAGAATATTGAACAAATGTGTTTCTTATGCCACTGCAGCAGCTCTAGATGTAATTGTCAGCACACTGAGGGTAAACCCCTGTTCTGTAGTTCATATTAGCAGAGTTCCTGCAAAATGGCTTGTGTTCCCACCTCACTGAGCTTTGGTGGTGTCTGAGCTGTGAGAGTGAGTCTGCAGCTCCAAMAGGCTCTTCCTGTGTTCCTGTACCTTGAAAAGCTTCATAACACTGCTTATGGTTTGTGTAGAGATTAATTTCTGCCAGAGAACAAAACTGCAATACTTGCCTATAAATGATCAAGATTTTGCTTTAAGATTTTTTTCTTGATAAACATTGTCTTAAATATCAAAACATTCAAGAGGACTATATTAGCTTTATTTACATGTGCTTTTAATTTATAACCAGACACTAAGATAGTTGACTTGTGAACTAACAGATGCACTAAGTAGTATGTTTGACATTCCTTAAAAAAAAAACCCCAAAACCACAATACCCCAAGCCTCTTGCATAATTATATCAATACAATGTATTAATTTTTGACAGTTCAAAGGCCAAACTAATTTGACTTCACTGACAAAACTTTGATACATATTTTTCTGTTTTGTTAATCAAAGTTCACTAAAGTTTGAAGTTCTGTATAATCTGTTTTTATATTTCACTAGTTTGATGTGGTTTTCTTTTAGGTGAGATGAAAACCATTCCGGTGACTCCTGCCACTGATAAGGGGGATAAATCAATGCGGTTTTGAATATTAGATTCAACTGAATGCTGAATGAGTTCCTGTTCTGTGGTACACTTCCATTAATTCTATCCAGAGTGACTGAGCAGATCTTCTTGTACAACAGTGTCTAATACTATTTTATCCCAGCTCGAAGGTATATTCTTGATTTAGTTCAAGAAAATGTATGTTATTGGGGGAGAAAATGGGAATTTAGTGCTGGTACGTAATGATGCCTCATGCAGATGACAAAACTGCAATTCCATGCCTATTTACAACTTGTGTAACTACTCATGCTTGAAGGGAACACAGCTCCCTGCCCTCTCTCGATGCTTCAGGAGACAGGGATCCAAGCCATGTCAAGGGAGACTGATGAGGTGAAGTGCAATTTCGAGAGGTATGACTTACCTGCAAGTTGTCACCAGTAAAGCAAATCAGCTCTTTCTAGAGACACAGGGGTCTTCATTACCTTAGCAGCTACTTTAATTCTGCTGCACTCCTGTGTCTTACAGTCCATGGGAGAGAGGTTCTGAGCTGTGCTTGGGTACAGGGGCTGCTCAGCTGGAGGCTCCTGTTGTTGCCGCAGTGGTTCCAGCTTTAAACATGCCCAAGTCAGTGGCATCTCCAAGTTGTGCAGGCTGACTCCTCCCCTTGGATCCGTACCCTGAGATGTAGGGGTGCTGTGTGGGWCAGCACTGCTCAGGTACCATCTGCTCAGTGGTGGCGAACTGCCTGTGCAGGYAACATTTACCTCGTGATCCATGGGAACAGGCCTGTTCCCTCACCCTAGTGCAAAGTCCAGTTCAAGAGCCCAGCAGCGAAGGGAAGATGTTTAACTTTGGACACACTGCTAGGATCCTGTGGGCAGGAGTGACAGGAGCCCTCGGGCAGTGGCAGGGCACAAGCCAGTCAGGATTGCTGTGCTCACACACCAAACGCTGTTCAATTAGACCTCTCTTTAGTATCCTAAAGCATAGGAGGACCTGTACCTGTTTGAGAAGTGATTCTGTGTTAGATGTGTTTAACCTAGACTTCTCTCTCCATTTTGACTTGGGGGGAGAATCTTGTTGAAATTTTTCTAAATGTTTTTTCTCTTTGCTTCCCTCTTCCTCCCCATCCCAAACTATGAAGCTTTGGGATAGTGTTGATGTTTATACATTTTACACCTAAGTATAAGGACAAGAAGCTATGTATATTAATCATATTTAAGCAACTGCAAGTCAATGTCTGCTGTTTAAAGCCAACAGAACAGTGTAAGTTTTAAGTTCAGTAAGTATTGTATAAATATATCTTTAAGTTCAATTGATGAAAATTGTGCATAAAATGTTACCAATGCTGTAAATTATTTTTAATAAAGAAAATTGTATCACAGTTCTTGTATGTTACCATCTATTTTGAATAGATAGCATGGAATACACTTAAAATGGTACTGTAAGTATGTGTGAATGAGTGGGGTGAATAAAGAAAAGGGATAATATTATGTATTATATAATTACGCATGTTTCATTTTCTTGTTAGGAGTGTGTGTTGTGGGCTTGCAAAGCATGTTTAGCTGGTGTGGAAGGATGTTCTCTGTGTTAGCTGTGCTCCAGATACCAGTCTGGATGTTATATCAAATGCTTTTTGAATAACTTTTTTCCTTCAGGAAAACGTCTAATTTAGAATCTAGATAAATCCTGTATTAAAGCAAGCTGTTAGCCAAGGTTACAGCTATGACATGATCCTCAAAAGGGATTTAGGGATGTCCAACACTAACCTACTTCAACCTCCGCTTTCAGCAGAGGCATTAGACTTGAATTCAACACCCAGATGCTAAATTATTCAGGTCTGTCTTTCTACAGATAATAAGACAGGCCAAAGTACAACCTTCAACCTCTGCCTTGCCTCACAACCACGGTGCACTTTCCCCAGAGTACCAGACAGGCAGAGAAGCACAGAATTTTATAGGTCTTCAGTTTTGGCACTGCTATCTGGCAACTGAAGCAAGAGTAACGAGGTACAGATCTGCAGAGTGCATTGTAAGTTTGTCTGCAGAGAGCAGGAGTACATTTCTGTAACCTACTACACTAAAGTACAGCCAGAATGTTTTCCCACTGTATCAATTTTGTTCCAATGAACTAAAGCTTCAACTGGCCTCAGAAATCAAGAGAGGGAATCCTAAATATTTTACAGAGCTCTTTTATTCTTGAAAAAATTGTGTGATTTCTGTTGGGAATAGTTGGCCAATCACTTTTAGTAACATCTGTTCTGAAATTGGAGGGAAAAAAATTGTTTCTTGGGGAGTTTCCCTTTTCTAAGTTCCCTATTTAATTAAAATAATGTTTTCAATTTTGTGTTCTTAATACAAACGATACTGAAATTTTGTGATAGAGAATTCTTAACTGATTTACTTAAAACCAAAATGCTTTAGGTTTGTTTTGTGGGGTATTTTGTTTGTTGGGTGTTTTTGGGGTTGTTTTTGTTATTATTGTTGTTGTTTTATTTCAGCATGCCTTTCTCTTCAGGTTCCTAATTCTGTCATAGCAGGACATCAACTGTGGCAGATTGCTTTTTTTTCTATAGAAGTAGTTTCTATATTAATCTTGAGGTTTGTCATTATTTTCATTAAGTCTAAAATTCTCTAGGACTGGATCCATGGTCCCAGTCTGATCTCCGGTACAGTCTAAAGGACATCCTGAGCAAGATGCCTCAGGTTTGTTATATATATTCATATATGTGATCTTCAGTCTAAGCATTTGGCAGAGATTTTGATCTGGTGTGCTGATAAAAGGGTCTAAACAAAAGAATAAAACGGCTCTCTTCTTTCGTGCTCGCTTTGGGCGCAGGGTTTTTTAAGTGTTCTGCCTTTGTGACAGGAAGTCGTAGCTTTCCTTCCCTCTCGTGCTGCTGGAGAACAAAGCCCGGTGCCCTGGGCCAGCGCTCCTTCCCCGCGGGAAGGCTCCGGCCCCGCTGCCCGCGGCGGCGGAGGTGTGGCCGGGCCCGGCTCCAGCCGTAGGGCCGGGGCCGCCGCAGAGCCCCCGGGCCGCGCCTCCCCGCGCTCGGGGCGGGCTGGGGCGGACGCAGCCCCGCGTTGCGATGAAGTCCGGGCGGTTCGGCCAAGAAGCGGGCTGGCCGAGGCTGGGCTGGCGGGGCCCCCGGCTGGCGGCCGCTCCTGCAGCTCCTCGGCCTCCCCGGGCCGGGCAAAGGTTGGCGCGGCTCCCGCCGAGTCCAAGGGTTGCTCGTGTGGGGAGGCGCGGGATTCCTGCAGCTGAGCGGGCCACAGACGAGCGAGCGTCTGCAGGTTTGTGCTGCCTTTCTTAGCACAGGAATTTGGAAGGCCGTGACCACACGGAAAGATTTAATCTGCTTTAAAGTTAGGATTTACTAAAATATTTCTTGCCCTTTGCAGGCACGAATTGAGAACTTCCTAATCAGGGATTCAGCAGCTCTGTTCCTTAGGAAGTCATTCCTACCTATCAACAATACCAGGTTAGGCTACTACTAGAAATGAGCTAATAAAAGCTTAGTTAATAAACTTTTCATGTCTGCTTGTTCCGAACAGATGGAGTGCATCTCTCTAGCAGTCTTTCTTTGGAGGGGGTACAGCTTAAGTAGTTGATAAGCCATGATGTAAGAAACCCGAGCTGGCATGGTGGGTTTTCTTTCCTTGTTTAATAAATGTAAGAAACTCTTCTCCAGTAACTGAATGTCTTTCGTTACAGCAATTATTGCTTCTGATGTCAGAATACAGATCGGATCATCCAGCTTCTCTTTTTCTCCTAGAGACACGATGTCTTCTGCAAATGACTGTCGACCCCACACTTTGACCAAACCAGCACTTGGTGAGAAAGAAGCAGCTGATTTGGTTGACAGGGTGTTTGGATTAAAGGTGTCTTGGATCAGGTCACTCCCCAGCTATGATGATCAGAACTTCCATGTGCGTGTCTCAGCTGACAGCGGTGCAGCTGAGGGTGCTGGTGAATACGTCCTCAAAATCACCAATTCAGAAGACAGCCGGGAGCCTGACCTCATTGAAGCACAGACCCAGGCCATGATGTTTCTCAGTGCTGAAGGCTTTCCGTCAGCTACTCCTTATCTCACAAAAGATGGTAACATAATGTCTCTGGAGTCGGGAGGTGAGCCGTTGTGAGCACCTTTACTGCCCCACTCTCACCCTTAGCTCGGCAGTAACTTGCTATAGCGCACTGTGTATATGCTAAAGGAGAACTCTAGGCTTATGTGTAAATAGTAGGGATATACATCAGGTGACCCATATTGCAGCCATAATAGTCCAAACTTAAAATATCAGAAGCAAAGCAACTCAGAGAGTAATAATTAACTAGGAAAACACTTAGGAAAACACTTCAGTATAAGGAATTGGAGAAAACATTTATCTGATGTGTCCATACACAAGGAAAGGAAAAAAAAGCCTCATTGACTAAGTGATGCTCAAAATTATTTGCCTGCAGAATGGTGTAAAATACAGTTCTAGCCCATCTCTGAAGCCAGAACAAATTGCTTTAACAGTGTTTGGAAGAAAAATTGTGTTGGCATTTATTTTTTACTGTTGCTGTAACTTCCATACAAAATCTGGGACTCCTGAGACCTGTTCTGCTGCAAAACTTTAAGCAGATGTGTGCAGGCACTGGAGGAACCCTGCTTGGTGCTGAGTCGGTTCCAAACACAAGGAGCAGAAGTCCAGCATATATTGTGTGTTAACGTTTGCACATCATTATAAAACATTCTGGTAAATTTGCATGAAATCTGTTTCATGAGCTACATCTGACAACTTCTACACTGGGATTAACCTTTTTTGCCTCTTGCATTGACTAATACTCTATAGCACATATCGGAGCGACTGACTGCATCTCTCCTTGTCAGATACTAGACCTGGGAACAAGTACATTGTCAGACTGCTGACTTACCTGCCAGGTACACCAGTAGCAAAAATTGCTACCAATGCTCAGATTCTGTATGAGATCGGGAGGCTCGCTGCCAGCTTGGATAAAGTGCTCTCAGAGGTGAGTTCCCCTGCTTCAGCCTCTGACTTCTCTCTTAATGAATGCCTCTTCAGCATTCGTTCATGTGCTTGCTGCCTGCTCTCCTGACCTGCAAAATGCAGGTTGGTGAATGCAGATGTCAGTCTGACTCATCACTCAGGTGCCAGCCTGCAAGCTGGCTGCTACTGAAGCCTTTCCCCAAGTACTTGACAAGTGACATGGTATTGGTGATCCTTGTGCAATGCATTTTTGTACCACAAACAAGGAGATAAGGAGCTCTCTTATGCAAAGCTCACCTGTTAGTGTTTCAAACCTGGCAAATAAAGGAGAATGAACCCTAGAGTGTTCAAATTAGAAGGGTGCCAAGCTTATTTTAAAGGATTTTTGTGTAGTGCACAGCTGGCTGAGCTATTACTTTGAATTACTTTTGACTGGCTGACTTTCTCCTCGTTGTTAGCACTGTGACCATTTAACATTGGTAGCAGCTGGTTCCTTCTCCACAATGCCAGCTCTGCCAGCAGAGATCTGTGACACTTCTCATTGCACCACTTCCACTCAAATAATCTTAATGCAAAGTAAGTTCTGTCTTTACTCTGTAGTTATACAGGATAATAAAGCTGATCAACCTGCCATTAATTAAGTTTGATGCATGAAGGAAGTTGCATTATTTATTGCCTTTCATTAACCTTTCTGTCTCATGTTCTGGCTACCAGCTTCAGACAGTTGTGAAATGTGAATTACCAGTTTTACTAACCACATTCTTAAATTACAAGAGCATTTTTCAGTTGGGAAAGATAACCTACTGTTGCCTTCTGACATGCTGGTCACACTCTTATAATGTGATTAAAATAACCTAGTCTCAAAATATGCCTGTGACTGATCCTGCCAAGGAGGAAAAGTTAAGGAGAAAGCAATTCTGATGAAAAAGGCTCTTTATTCCCTTAACATACGGATTATCATCCGCCAAGGTGGTTTAGGCTCAATCTTGTTCTTTACTTGTTCATACACAGTCTGGTTTTGACTATCATTTAGTGATCTTTAAGAGCCTTAGTTACAAGCATAGTTTTAGGTTTTTTCTGAAGAGGAAGCCAGCTACTCTTGTGGGAAGGTTTTTTTATTTTTTTTTTAATTTGCCCTATGCACTGATTAAATCTGGCCCAGAGGTCACCTTAATAAGCATTTGAGGAGTCCAAGATAAGCATAGCATGTGCAGTGGGAGAGATTATTTTTCTTTCTGAATGTCACTTTCCAAACCATCTCTTTCATTTGCTAGTGAGAGAGAGGTCAAGGACCTTATTTGTTCAAAATAGTGAGGCCTGAATGCACAAAGGCAAATTTTCGTAAGAATAAAGCCATGGTCAGTGTCTCCATAAACTACTTCTGTACTCAGGATGTTTCACACACCAGCTGTCCCTAAGGCTTGTCCCCCAAAGGTCCCACCCTGAAAAGCACAGAGTGTGCCTGTTCCCAGCACGCTGGCAGGTTTTGTGTCTCTGGTGCTCCCACAGCTTTCTGCAGCACCAGCTGTGCAGGCTGGGCTCTGCCAGAGTGGGACTCTGGCCTTGGCAAGGGCTCAAAGTCACTACATAACATCACGCTATGGACTGTCAACAGCAATTTTGGATTATTTAAATGAAAAATGACTTAAAATAATCTTTGTACCTAAAACATGGGCAAAAACCATTCAGGCTGGATGTAGATATTAAGATGCTTGCCTTATTCATTCTTTAGGTTATTCTTTTACTTGATATAAAGCAATAGTCCAAGTCATGGGGCTTTTCAGTGAGTCTCATTAGCAACCTGTTAAAATTAATAGGGGTTTTGAATCAAGCCCTTTAACCATAAACCCAGCATTTTTTACTTATGGCCTATTTTATTGTGTGCTTTTTCCAAAGAAATTCCATCATCCATCAGTAAAAAGTCTGCATCGAGGTCAGTTCATTTGGAACCTGGCAAACGTTCCTCTTCTAGATCAGTACATTTATGCCTTGGGCCAGAACAAATACTGTGCAGTTGTGGAACAAGTCATTGAGCAGTTTAAAGGGAAAGTAATACCCAAGCTAAGCAGTTTTCGAGCCTGTGAGTATTTTATTCTCATTATAATTATAATTATGTTGAACTGAGACACAGAAATTTCTTACAGGAGTTTGAATCTGTGCGGAAGGAAAAAAAAGGCAAAAAAAGTAAATATCCTTTTTCCCTAGTCTAGACGTGGACAAATATTGTGCTGAATGTGCCCAGCACAGAGTAAGCCAGGAGGAATGTTCTGTCCAGTCAGGGTCAGTTCTTGATCTTTCTGATGAGTTTGCTCCCAGTTAAGGTTATGATTTTCATGCTTTATATCAGCTTACTAAGTATATATGGAGTACAGTACTACCTTTCATAAAGGCTCAAATAAGTACTATAAGTAATAATATTTTTGGAAATCCACTGACATTGATGATAATGTGACAGTTCTATAGTTGGAAACTACTATTGTGTGTTTGGAAAACATGTAGCAATCACAGGTCACACCAGACTGGAGCGAGAGCTCCTAACACTCCCTCTCTCCATTGCTGTCTGGTCACTTGGCAGTGCAGTGAAGGTTCATGGGAAGCAGTAAAGGTATGAAAGCCAGCACTTTATGCTGCAGGGGACTAGTGTGGTTTTGTAGTTGAGTGTGAGTTTGACATGCATCTTCCCAAAGCTCTTTCAGCTGTTTATTAAATATTGTTTCTATTTCTGCTGTGTTTAGGTATCAATCATGGAGATCTTAATGACCACAACATTCTAGTAGACTCCAGTTCTGCTTCCCTTGAAAATCCCCAGTACAGAGTGTCTGGCATCCTGGACTTTAGCGACATGAGTTACGGATATTATGTGTTTGAGGTCGCGATAGCCATCATGTACATGATGATTGAGAGCCCAGACCCTCTGAGTGTTGGGGGACATGTTCTCGCAGGGTTTGAGAGTGTTGTGCCGCTCACGGCCGAGGAGAGAGGTGCCCTCTTCCTCCTGGTCAGCGGGAGGTTTGCGCAGTCCCTCGTCATCGCCGCCCACACGGCTCTGCTGTACCCAGAGAACAAGGAGTACCTCACGATCACGGCCAAAACTGGCTGGAAACACTTAATGGCAATGTTCGAGGTGGGCCAGGAAGCTGTGGAGAAGATGTGGTTTGAGACTGCCCACGCGTATATGCACCACGCACCTGCCCCGTAGGTCTGTGACTGCTGAGGTGCTGCGGGTGACACCGGACTGAATAAAGGCAATAAAAGCTGCGCTGCCTGGGCTGGATGAGACGCGTCCGCCGCGCTGCGTTTGCGGGCAGGGGCGGGGACCAGGCTCATTTCCATGAGAGAGAACCGGGAGAGGGAGCCATTACCGCCCGCACGGCGAGGGCTGGAGTGTGGCCGTTACCCTCCCTCACGTCGGGGGAAAGTGTGTGCGTGACCATTACGCGTCCTCATGGCGGGAGCGGGGCCCTTATCCGCCCTCACGGCAGGGAGTGCGGGCAGGCCGCTACCTGCCCTCACACGGCGGTGGGGGTGTGGCCATTAGCAGCCCTCACAGGGCGGGAGGGGCCGTTCCCGCCCCTTTCGGCGGCACGCGGGCACGCGCACGTGACCCTGCGGGCGGTGCGCGCCAGCCCCGCCCCGCGGCGACAGAGAAGGGCGCAGGCACCGCCCCAGCCCGGCACGCGGCACCGCGCAGGCGCGGCGGCCATTTCCGACGCGGCGGTGAAGGTTCGGGCGCTGCCGGAGCGCCCGGTTCTTGCCCGCCGGCCGGGCCTCGCTCGCTCCCGCCCGGCCCATCGGCTCCCTCCGGCCCGCCGTGAGTGAGGACGGGCAGCGGGTGGGCGGCGGGGCGCGGGACGCGTCTCTGCGCGGCGCGGGAGGCGGCGCGGCCCTCGCGTTCTGCCGCGCTGAGGATGACTCAGTGCAGTGCGGGCGCGGGCGGTGGGCGGCAGCGCCCCCTGGGGCCGTGCCGAGATGCGCTCGGTGCCGGTTCCCGCGGTTCCCGGGATTCCCGGTTCACGTGCCCTGTGCTTTCTTGCAGGCCCGGTGCCGGTTCACGTGCCGGTTCCCGGTTCACGTGCCCTGTGCTCTCCTGCCGGCCCGCTGCCCTCTGCCCGCGGCGCGTCCCCGGCACCATGGTGAGTGACCCGCCTTCCCGGGGCTTTTGAGCCGCGGGTCTTGCCGAGTCACGGCCCGGGCGGGGGCGGCGGGCGGCGGTCACGCTGAAGGGACCGGGCTGCGGGCACCAGTGACCAGCCCGGGGTCACCGAGAGGCCGGGTCTATTATTCAGGGGCTTTAGAGCGTTGATGACAAGAGACTGGTGATACTTATTGAGCTATTCCTTTTACAGTCTCGAAGATATGACTCCAGAACTACCATATTTTCTCCGGAAGGTATTTTTTAACCCGACACTTTCAAGTAAACTCTGACTGTTCTATCCGTCTTTTCAAAACTGTCGAAACACTTGCACAAATGGTGGTTGGTTGTAGCATGTTTCTTTCTGAATATGAGTTGCAGAAATCATATTTATGCACACTAGTACTGTAGGGACACCAAGGATCCAAAGTGGACACTTCCAAATTCACTCAAATAGAAGCAATAATGAAACCATGTGCCGTTAGTAATACCACCTGCCATGTTTTTGGAATAACCGTGTATCTCTTGTTTGAGTATGGTTAGATTTTGTCACTATCCCCTGAGAATGGATATTATCCTGGTGCAGCCACGCATCTCCTTGTTGTTCTTGCACATGCTGAAACAAGTACGTACAAACCACGTGTTCTTATTTCTTAGATGGGATGAACTCAAAAAGTCCAGTATAAAATATTTTCTTTGATTATTGAAAATTGGGTCTTTCTGCTGCAGCAGAGAGTTCTTTGAATTTTTTCAGTTTTTTGTTTATGAAAAGGATTTTTTTCTGCAGTGGCCATGTCCAGTATTACCTTATTTTCCTTCTCTGACTCCTTCCTCCTTTTCAACCAATTAGTTTACTATCGACTGATAATAGAGTGAAGAAGTAAGAGTAGGTGGTACAATGAGCATCTGTCAGATTCTTGCAACTTTAAGACACCTTGTGTCTTGCTCAGGTTTTTTTTCGATGATAGGAATTTAAATCCTCTCCTAGGTCGCTTGTACCAGGTTGAGTATGCGATGGAAGCCATCGGGCATGCAGGCACTTGCCTGGGAATTCTAGCGAACGATGGAGTTCTGCTGGCAGCAGAGAGGCGCAACATTCACAAGCTTCTTGATGAAGTGTTTTTCTCAGAGAAAATATACAAACTGAATGAGTAAGTTGAAACGATGATCAAATGTGCAATGATGTTATTAGTAACACAGTGCTGATTAGCACGTGACCTGGTCTTATTTTATTTGAAGTGTTAATCTTTTTGTTTGGTGTTTTAGACTAGTGTGACTATTGTGTCATTGTTGACTTCAGTAGTTCTCCTTCTAAAGTAGAAGTGTTGCTGGTTTAGGTTTTTTTTCCCTCTAGGAGAATTTTCTAGGTGAAATAGCCTGTTTGTTGGTACTATGCTATATGAGGTAATGGTATTGCAGCAATTAAGAAAATTGGGAAATCCTAGTTTTACAAAATACCATTGAGGGGCAGAATAAAGAATGCACACAAAAATTACCATGCTATTTCAGCTCCTCTTCTTTGTTTTTCTTTGGTGACTCAAAGAGAACGAGATAGCTGGGTCAAATGTGCCTTAGGCTTCTTTGCCACAGGTGTAGCAGAGATGATACATCTCTCTGTTCCAACTTCCATTCTATCTCTCTGGAAGTTAAATTTGTGATGTCAGAGCAGCAGAGAGTTTTATGGATTATGCTTTGTTGCTGTAAGGGAGGCAGAACTTCATCCTTGACAGAAGGTGCACATGAAACACAGATAGTTTTTCATCTTGTCAGCCTCCCATTCTGTGTTGATCCTGAAAGCAGCTAGGATGGTAAGAAGCACTGGATTTTCAAGGAGGCAGTGTAACAGCATACTGAAGTAGTCACCTATAACAGCCCTTCCGTGTTATGGAGAATTCCTAATTTCACAAATCCTTTTTGTGTAGTGAAAATTTTGTAGATATCATGTTGGATAGATGCCAGCAACTCCCACTGAAGGCCTGTCACATTTGTGTGGCTCTGTCATTGTTCTGGTGTGCTGTGTCAGATGGCCTCCTGAGAGGCACCTGTGTGTACCTAATGGCTCTYGCAAAGCCATTCAGAACTTAATCATCTTTGGCATTACCCTCTTGTCAGAACTGTACATCTAACCAACATCCTGACTCACTGACTTTTGCTGTCCACCTCTGCCTTTAGGAAATGGTTACTAATATTTTTGGTGTACCCTAAAGACAGGAGCTGGTGAGCCTATTTTATATGGCAGCTATGTAGTTTTGATCAGAAAAGCCTGACAGCAGGTGTTCTTGAACCCCTGCATGAAGATGTGACTGTTGGTTGGAGATTGAGAGGAATTCAGTTAATTTGTATGCTTCTTTTGCAGGGATATGGCTTGCAGCGTTGCAGGAATAACCTCAGATGCCAATGTTCTAACAAATGAACTGAGACTGATTGCACAGAGGTAGGTCTGCTGACAGCTAACAAGGTTTTACTTGCCTGCACTGTCACGTTCAGTTCTCTTTATGTATTAGATCAAAATGAACATGCACAGTAGATCAGAAGTAGATTGAAACAGAACAGCTGAATCAAAGAGGCTCTAACTTGGGAACTTGTTTCCTCTTAAATGTGGTACAAGATATGGTCAGCAAGACAAGTTTTGAAAACTGTTTTTTTTTTTTCCTCTTTGATATTAGGTATTTGTTACAATATCAAGAGCCCATTCCTTGTGAACAACTGGTAACAGCACTCTGTGATATCAAGCAGGCTTATACACAGTTTGGAGGTAACGAAGTGTGATGAATCATTGTGTTACTAAATGTCTCAAGAACAATTCTCTTACATAATATGAAGGATCTGAGTCTGTGGATAGTTCTACTGAATTCTCTTAAAAAGTTATACTTAGAAAAAAAAGTAGTCTAATTTAAGAGGGGAATGGGTAGTCATGGTTACTGGTTTTTGCTGCTGAGGGTGCTACTTTTTATTAGTTGGAAAATGGATGGCTGAGATGCTGGCCCATTGCATAGAATGCTTTGAGTGCTCTTGCCTTTAATGAATGCCTTCAAAAGACTGGCAGAGAATTGTTTGGGCAACCTTTGAACATTTTGGGCCCATCCAGTATAAGGGCTCAATGAATCAAAAACATGGCTGTGTGTAGGGGTATCAATATTGTAACACTTGAAAAAATACTATTTCTGTGGATCAAGCAACATGTTAGAAAATTATGTTGTAAGTAGTGTTCCTTAGTATGTGAACTGATGATTCTGCTGTTTTACATATATGTAGTGGGAGAGAATTACCCTTTTATGTACCTGGCTTTTGACACTGCTAAGTTAAATGCTTTAATAGCTAAGCTACATGCTTGAAATATTAAATTTTGATTTAAAGTCCTGAGATGATAAATTACAATTTATGGAGACACAAATGAGTTGCTCTTAAGGTTAAATGGGAATAAACCTCTGCTGCCTCCCACCCCATGACTTATAAAGAAATGCTGGTCTGCTTATCTCAAGCAACAGAAGTGCAGAACTGTCTGTTAAATCCTAGTTCACAGGAATAGATTGAAAAAAGAAATCAAAGAAAATAATTGTCACACATGACCAATCTTGTCACTAAATTTAGAATGCTAATAGCCTTCTTTTCAACAGGAAAACGTCCTTTTGGTGTTTCGTTGCTCTATATTGGCTGGGATAAGCATTATGGATTTCAGCTGTATCAAAGTGATCCTAGTGGAAATTATGGAGGGTGGAAAGCTACATGCATTGGGAATAATAGCGCTGTAAGTTCTGTGTTTTTTCTTCTCAAAAAGACAAGGAAACAAGTGTAAATTGCACTGTACTAATTAAGCTGAGCTGTTGATTATTAGTGCAGAAGAGATTTACAGGTAATTGTAGAAATGCTTCTGCTACTCATGTATTGATATTACCTTGCAGAAAACCAACTGTTAGGTTGATTGCCCAAAGACAGCATTTTAATTTCTGTGAAATTTACAGGCAGCTGTGTCAATGCTAAAGCAAGACTACAAAGAAGGAGAAATGACCTTAAAGACTGCCCTCGCATTGGCCATTAAGGTTCTAAACAAAACCATGGATGTGAGCAAGCTCTCTGCGGAGAAAGGTGAGCGTTCGCTGACACGGGACACCTTCTGCTTAAAAAGAGGAAACGTAGCCAATGCACGTACTCGAGAAGTGGCTCACTGGATTTTTAGCTGCCACACAAAAAATTATTTTAGAAGATGCAGCAGTGCTCAACCTTAGCCTGTCTAAGAGGCATTCAGATAGCTTAGTCGAGGGTGATCCCTGTCGGTCAGCTCCAGGGGCGTGGCTGCAGTTTGGGGATGGAAATGGCTGCGTGTCTGGGAGCAGAACCACTGGAGAGGTGTCAGCCTGCTGCTGCAGGAGGGGACTGCGGGCGGCTGCCTGCCAGTCAGGCTGCTTGGCAGAGGGAGGATTGGAGCCTTCTGCTTCACTGTCACTTGTAATCTCAAACCTTGCCCTGCTGATGATTGCTCTGCCTAAACGCTGCTGTCTGTTCCATGTGTTTCAGTTGAAATTGCAACACTGACAAGAGAGAACGGAAAGACAGTAATAAGGGTTCTGAAGCAAAAGGAGGTGGAACAATTGATTAAACAACATGAGGAGGAGGAAGCAAAAGCTGAACGTGAAAAGAAGGAGAAAGAACAAAAAGAGAAGGATAAATAGAATATGAAATCAAGTCTTCTCTAGATAATATAGGACCTGCTTCAGTAAAAGATAATCTGGGTTTCTGTTCCGTAGAAGCCTACAGCTATACCATGGAGGACCCAGAATTACTTTTGATGAACCAGGTCCTTAGTCATCATTTAGTTAATTAGTTTACTGCTCCTTACATTGACCAATAATTGCTTTAATTCTTGAACACTCTATTTCTTTCATCTTCTATTTTTTATTGTGGAATAAAATTTAAGAAGAATAGTGATGGGTGTCTTTATTTCCTCAGTAATGCCTGGATATGCACAATCTTGAGGAATTTAATTGCTTTCAACCATTAAAACAAGGTATATGCTAGTTGGTGAAGAACAAATACGGTGTTAGAATTGTTAGAATTCTGTGTGTATGTGTGGGTTTTCCTTTTAAGGTAGTGAAAAGAGCTCCTAAGTTTGAAAAGTCATTTCACAAATACAGAATTAAAGTGTGCTGGCATGCCAAGTTTTAGTTTTGGCCTATTTTGTTCTATAACAGGCTCTGTCAAACTGATGGTCTTGCAAGCACTAGTGTTTTAAAAATGCCCTGTAGCAAATGTGTTCAGTTTATCATAGCCTTCACAAGTGCATGTGTTTTCTAAGAGATTAATCATACAACACTAGCTATGTTCACACAAACTAGAAAGACATTTTACAAAGGCCACGTGAAAATGTTTTATCTTGTCAAAATACAAATAGGTAAGTAAAGTAGTGCATGATTTTAGGCCATGTTGACTATTTCACATTTTATCTTGAAAGGAAATTTAGATGTTTTATATTTAGTTTAGTGTTGCTGATATTTCCCCAGAGAATTTTGTTCTCTTCTCCGACGCAAGAGTCAAGAAAACTAACCACAGACATCATGATTGTGCATGAATTAGAAATTATAGTCATTTTTGTCCAGCTTGCCCCTATACTGAATGCAGAAAAGTGTGATTGTCAGATTACTAAAAATCTTCTCTGAAAAAAAAGTGATCTGGAGTGAACAGAGGAAATGAAAACAAGTTGCTGAAAATGACTGTACACCCTTTCAGATATGAAAAGCAAAATGAAAAGCCTGAGTGACATGCTTAAATGTGAGGCCTTGCTGAATTTCAAACTATGACACTGGCGATCCAGCCCATTTGTGCCCACCCTGGCTTGTATTGATCTTGTAGATTTTTGGTTGGTTGGTTGGGGTTTTCTTTCCCCAAAGGATATCTGATGTATATGGGATTTAATATGACCATTTAAAGAAACTGAGTGAATCCATACAGTGTTTTCTTGGTTTTAATCCATCTCAGACATTTTTGACTAAAATGTACTTTGTCAACATGGCCAGAAATGACCCTACATGTCGACTAAACCCATTTTTGAGCTCACTGCTGTAAGAGTCGCTGTTGAGAACAGAGGGAAGGAATCTGACTTGAGGTGCCTGTGCTGCAGCTTGTGTAGTTATCCTGCACTCACTCTGGAAGCCTCTGTAGAGAGAGGGGGGAGGCTGTGGGTTCTCTGCAGGACCTGCTTGGTCATTCTCGAAGTCTTGGTGCAGACCAATTGCTTTAGTCTTTTGCACTGAACTTAGACAGCACTTTGTTAATATTCAAATTTTATAGCTAATAAAAGTTCAACTGACTTATTTACACCTTGTGCAACAGTAGGTCTTCCAAATAATAACATAGGAATGGTATTTCATGTAACAACTCCTGAATAGCTGCAGACAACATGCAATGGGTAATATTTAATCTCCACTATCAACAATTGTATAAATACCTCAAGCTCCATTTTTATGTAGAAATCCAGTGCTCAATCTTTTTATTTTTTGGTACCATGAATGCACTATATCAGCATCTTTTGCAGATTTCTGGATCACTGATGATGGTTATACAAGTACTTGGAATAAGCTCTAAAAGCAGCAATGCCAAAATGGAGTTTTTTCTCACTGCTCAAAGATTACTTGCAACAAAACGTGATAGACTCCAGCAATGCTTTCTGTCTTCTAGGAAACTGTTAGAGCATCTGAGCTTGTGTTCATCGATGTATATAGTTCATAAAAGGCAGTTTGTTCAGTGTCGTAGTGTAAGTATTATTAGATAGCTTAGAATATAGACTTACTGAAATATTTTTTCTTAAATGCATCTTTTTCTAACAAGAAGGGGATAACTCATATATGCATATCTTGGTTTAAAGAATTACCAATAGCATTTCTTTGCCAAACATGGCATCATTTGCTGATAATGGGGAACTTTTTAGATACTGTAATAATAAATATTTGGAATAACTTAAATAATATTCTGATCTGTACTGCATTATGTATTGAAGCATTATGATAAGTTTTAAAAGATCTATTTATTTAAAGGTTTTGTTTACACAAGGTAAAAGTACTGTCCAATACTTTATGGGTATAATCTTTGAACAGTAATTACCAATTTAATTTAAAAAACCATCATCTCTCCTGAGTGCCATTAATAGCTGATAGTGAGCTGAGCCTCAGTGCTGCCTTGGAATAGGCAAGTAACTCTAGCTGGCAGTCATGTCCAAGATGTACAGCCAAGTTCTTCTAACCTAAATATAATTTCTGATTCTTTTCTGCATTTGAGCCTAGGGCAGTAAGCAGATGCTGGAAATCTTTCATGACTAGAATCTTCCTGAGCTGTCTGGACAGTAATGCAAGTTCCTTACCTGTTCTTCCTAGAAATAAGAGCAGTGGTTGACTGCATTGGCCTATTGTGTTGATTCTGGCTTTGTGTGTTTAAAAAAAAAAAATTAAAAAAAAATCACCACCAACTGTGCCTTTTCTGGGAGTGGTTTGGGGATAAGTCGTAAGAACAGAAAAATGATTCTGGCGATACATTTGAGGTATCTTTGCTAATCAAAACGATCTTCCTGTTCTTTGTATGTTTTTTTGGTGTACGTAGTGTTTACGTAGAGTTTACAGTGTATTACATAAGTATTTAAAATATTTAGCTATTGCTGTGGATTAAATGTTATTTTAAAACCAGAACTTCATGTGGTGCTGTGGAAGGTGACAGATTTTTCAAATTAGGTAGAAGTATTTACTTGAAACTGTTTGCATAATATGATGTTTGTAAACTTAAAACACTGGATAGCTTATATCTCACTTGAGTGCATGATAGAACTTGTTAGGGCAAATATGCAAATATTCACAAATAGATTGTCCTAAGAAATTGTAATGTGGTTTGTTATTCTAAGTAGTTTAAGGGATAATGAAACTACTGCTTCTCCAGTATTTACCTGTGCTGTCTCTTGCATCTGTCAGTGTTTAAAAATAGTTAGCTTGTTTTTTAGGTGACTGTATTCTGTTCAAATAAAGTCAAATTAACTTCCAAGACTGCTTCTTATATGACCTTATTTAGGTACGCTTCCCTCTTCATGCAAATACTTTACTTATCAGTTACAAAAGCACCCAAAATAAGATGAAAATCAAGAGACTTCGGATGTTAAATTTGACAGCTGCTTCTGGTTTGTTACGGATTTCCAAGGTAATAATTTATTCTTTCTGTTCATAACCTTAAAATTAGGGACAATACTTCTCCACTGTGTTGTGAAAATGAATATATTCGTGATTGCAAGGTGTTAAGTGGTTTTAGAGGCCACAGGACTGTACGTGATACATAGATAACACAGCTAAGTGTATACAAGACTTGTCAGTCCAAGAAGTTGGTGCACTCAAATACTTCATACATGAGAAATTGTGTAGTTTCAGACTGGATGAGATTCTAGGACTTATTTAAATGTCTTTAATTTTCTTTAAAGAATATTTTCCATTACAGTTCTTCTGCAGTGAAAGTTGTCCTCGTTTTCAAGTTTTAATTGCAGTTATTTCTACTACAATTAAAAAACCACTGAGGTTCCTGGATCTAAGGGTACCCTTCATGAGCTTTAATCTGGGGAAAATTCAGCTTCACAAAGTTTTTAGAATATTTCTTATTTTACAAATAGAACTGAGCAGCTGGCTATTTTTATCTGTCTCTAATTTGGTATTTGGCTTTCCAGTTAAATTACTCTTCTGTGCACAGTAAAAGCTGCCATCAGCCAATTTATTGGAGATTCTCAAAGCGTACTTTAGTGGGGACCTTCAGATGTCACCTCATGCTGACAAGGGCCCTTTGAAAGACAGCATTACTCATGTAATTGTTTAGGCTTTCACTTAGTGATAAATATTAAACTTAACATGCTGCTGATATTATTAACATTTTGCTCCAAGTTCAAAGCAGCAGGAAAAACCAGCTACTTATTTATAACTACTGTTTTCTAAAACAGTAATGATACAACATAATTAACATGTGCCAGATGATGCTACATAAAATATTTAGCAAAACGTTGGGCATGTAACCCAGACAGTTTAATCCTTTTATATCTTACAGCATCTGTTTTGCCTAGTTAGGACCCAGCTGCACACAAATCCACAGTTATGTAATAAAACCAGTTTCCTATGTCCTGCACGTTCTAGTGGCAGCTACGTTCAACACTGATAACGACACATTATGGCTCTAAAATGCATCTTCTGCAATGCACAGAAATACACATTTTATGTGATAACCTCATGTTAGGAACACCAGGTGCAGTGCAGCAATGAACCAGCTTTCATCAAAAACTAGAGTTACACTTTCGGTACAAATATTGCCCAGTAATTCTTGGAGCACTCAGGAAATATCAGAACTCCAGTGTGTCAAAAAAAAAAAAAAAAAAAAAGGGTTTTTTTGTGCCCTGTTTTGGGCTAAAATATATTTTTTATTTACTATAAAATCTTGTGTTGACCACTGCGTATACACTGAGCATTTCAAAATAAGAGTCTTGCTCCATCCTTTAACACATAAATATTTTAATTGTGGAGGACATGCAGTATACAAATGGATTCTCAATATATAAAATGACCATATTTACTGCCGAGCATTCAATCAATACACTAGAAGTGTGCTGGGAGAAACTACTGTGTAAGCAGCCTTTTTTTGTGTGCTTGTACAGACTGCATTATGTCTTGCACAGACATGCACAAGCCAAATATGGCTGCAGGATAAGACAATACAGAAAAACACGAGTTTAAAAATTAAGAAAGGGATTGAAATGCTCCAGTACTCTGTTCTGGTGATTGAAAATATTCACAGTTTAGAGAGAGATGCACTGTTTCTCTGTAAAATGAACAATTGGTATAAAAGAATTTTGACAACTGGCAACATGCTTAATGAAATTGCTACTTTGGGTAATGCTCATTTTAGGAAGGTATAAAGTTGCTAAAATTGTTTTAGTTAAATAAGGATCATTTTCCTGAGGCATCCGGTATCTAGCACTTTTCATGTAGAAGCTAATGAACACTGTAAAGCCATTTAGCTCTTCTTTCCAAATCTTTTCTCTTTGTATAATATTAAACAACATCTTAGATGTAAAAAATGCATTAATGCCAGCTGCTTCTATTTTCTGTGGCAATGTGTACACTGTACATTTCCATTAGGATGATTTAGGAAAAATTGCTAATTAAATTTCACAGACTGTGCATTGAAAGTTGTCTTTTGTAACAGATTTTATTTATCTGATATAGAAAAAAGGGGGGGTTTGTACAGAGTATTTATTGTTTATGTTATATATATATATCTCTCTCTCTATAATATACATATCTATATATCTATAATATACATAAAGATGGAAATATCCTAGGTCTTTTTAGCTTGCATCGGTTTATCTATTTCACAGTAAAAGTTGCAAAATATTCTGATTTAGAAACTTTAAAAAATCGTACTGTTTTAGAAACTTAAAAAAACATCCCTACTGAGTGTTTCATATGGAATGGAAATCAAAAGGGTTTTTTTTCCGCTAGAAGTCACTTACACTTGCACCCTCCCAAAACCACGGTGCAGAAGAAGCAGGCGCTGGCCGGGTGGATGTGCCGGAGTTATTTAGCGCTGGCACTGCAGCCGCCGCCGGCGGGACAGCGGCCCCGGCCCCTCGGCGCGCACCTGCTCGGCCTCGGCAGCAGCCGCTCCCGGGCGGCGGGACGGGCACGCGGGGTCCGAGCCTGTGGGTACAGCGCTACCGCCTTCCCCCCGCCGCACCTGCCGGGGAGCTCCTTCGGCGGCACCGGCTCTCGCACCGCGCCGGGAGCGGCTCCCGACAGCCCGGGGGGGCCGGCGCGGGGGCGGCCGGCGGTGGGCGCGGGACCGCGCCGCCCGAGGTTCCCGCCCCTCGCGCCCCCTCACGGCCCCCGCGGGGCGGAGCCAGCAGCGCCCGGCCCCGGCGGCTCCCGGCTCCCGCCGCCGCGCCCCGTCCGCGCCGGGGGGCTTGGAGGCAGCGGGGGCCGTGCCCCAGCCATGGCCGGGCGCGGAGCGCGGCTGCGCTGCGGCCGTCCCTCCCTGCTCCTCCTCACCTGTCTCTACGCTYACCTGCTCGGCCAGTCCGGAGCCCCGCACGCGGGTAAGGCGGCTCGGGGCGGCCCCGGGTGGGTGAGGGTCGGCGGGGCTACGGGGGCGGGAAGGAGAGTGAGGGGTGAAAGGCGCCTCGGCCAGGAGCCGGGAGGGTGTCGGAGGGGAGGGCACGGCCAGACGCGGGGTCTGAGCCCTCCCGGCGCTGTGCGGGGCCGCCGGGGATGGAGCGGGTGGTACCGCGGCCCGGGGGTCTGCGGGCGCCGCTGCCTCCCCCGGCTGGGAGCGCGGGCAGCGGGAGCGGATCGTGAGGGGAAGCCAGGCGGGATTTTGCGTGTTGGGGGTAGCGTTGCCGGGGCTGGGGTCGCCACGCTTCGTTTTCCTCGCCATCAACTTTTTCTCGGATGAGGCTGAAATAAGGCTGGTGCCGGGTCCGGCGGTGGCTGCTGAGGTAGGATCGCAGGGTTTTCCTGGCTTTAAGAAAACGAGCGGGACCTCCGGAGACCGCGGTCAAACGGGCTCATCAGGGCTGCCCCCTCACAAAAGAGGGGGAAAATCTCTTTGCGAAACTACAACTTTTCAGGTACGTTTTCAGTCTTGCCTGCCACACGTTTCGTTACACAGTGGTTACACTTTCTACATGTGCATATATATAAATGCTTTAAAGATCTCAAGTGCCATAGCTTTCAGTTTTTGCTCTGCTCACTTATTGAGCAGAGGTACTGTTGTAAGTTTGTGCATCTGCAGCTGGTACGGACATAAACTTGCAGAATGTATTTTAGTAACTGCAGTTTTGCATATGGATGTGACTGCATGTGAAAACAGTCCTCTTCAGAATTTATAACAGAACTCTTTTTAGTTTGGTCATGCATTATTTCTTTGACTTCAAAAGAGTCGGTCTCAAAATTCAATCAGGATGTAACTTTCCAAGTTGAAGGATGGAAAATAGCATGGGAAGCTGGAGTGTTTATAGAATTACACAAAGATTAAAGGAGCAAAATCACTGCTCTTCCAAAGATTTATTTAGAAACAGTTGTTTCAAAATGCTACTTTATATAATTTATAAGTACATTGCTAAGAGTTTTGCATAATGGCTTGAAACCATAGCTGCAGTAATTACAGGCAGAAAGAAAATTAATGAAAAATAAATTTGACCTTTTTTTAAAATATTAACTCAAAATTGAAAAAGTGGTTATAAATATGGTTTGTGGAAGGTTGATTGTGTTGACATCTTGGTTTTAATTCAGCCTACAAATACTCAGTCTGTTACTGCTGAATGTGATTTAAAAGATTATTCTTTGTCTGAACATTTGGAAAAGTAGTGTTTTTCATGTTCTTCATGATGAGATATTACTGTGCGAAATCGTTGTTACATTACATGATTTATATGACTGCATGGAATTACCTGCAGTCAGGTTAAGCCAGATTTTGCCTTTTGGCACAAGCCAGCAGTTTTGACTTCCTTGAGAACTGATCATATATAGCGAGGTTAAAATTTTCTTTTCACAGTTTGTTTTTTCTAAAATAAAATGAAATTTGCTATAAGAGTGCTTGTAAATTAATTTCGTATTTCCTTTAGTTAGTAGTGAACTAATATTTTATCTTGGATAACTCTGAGTTGTCAGGACAAAATACTTGCTGATTTAAAATACAGTCAAAGTATAAGTTTCATTKCTTGCTCTGAATCTTAAACTAACAGGTGAGACTTGAATGCCCGAGTGGAATTGAGGTTAACAACCACCTCTAACACTGCTGTGCCATGCTGCAGACCTGTGAGGGTGTTTCCTTGGCAGTTCATGCACCCGAGCATTTTCCACTCAGTTTATCAGATCAAATCCTTCTCCCTACCCAGCAGGAAGCTGCAAATCTTCCCACTTGTATGGGTTTCTTATGATTTTTCTCTTAAAATATTTTATGCCTTCTTTAGAGGCTCTTAGGAAGACAAATATGAGCATTGATTTGTGGAGAAATGTCTCTATGGATTTGTAGAAGGAACTGTGGAAGGAAGTACTTGCATAATTTCCCACTTTGTAGAATGGTAAAACCTGGATTTTGTGTGATATGTTTTGAAATCTCCTATTCTGTATCTGGTTTTGAGCAGAGTATCTGCTTTCTGTGAGCTGTAGGGTTGTATGTTCTGGTGTACCCAAGACTGGAATGGAGCTGGGTGGGCAAAGTGCTACTGTGGCAGAAGGCAAAGCCAGTGCCCAACTTCTGCAGCACCCAGGGCTGCACTGCCGACTTGTGAGAAGCCCTGGCCTGTTTCTTATTTCCATAAAGGTCTTATTTATGTAAATGTTTGATTTGTGTTTAATTCCATGAGGTGTAGCCTCTATGTGTTTAAAGGGTTTTACTTATAAGATTCTACATTCTTGTTCTTCCTTTTTCTCTTTGCACCATCTGCACTCGCATGCACCCTTTTTGCTGCTTGCTTTCAGCATTCCTCAGTGCTGGCTCCACAGTCCATCCTCAGTCTTCACTGACAGGTCAACAATCAGTGAAACTGATGCAACAATTAAAAGTGGTATAAAGAGAGATGACAAAATCCTGGATCTGTTACAGAAAAAGTCCCCCTGATTTCAGAGCGACAGAATTTTTACCCTGAGGCAGCCTGACGTGAGGCAGCCGTTTCCTGTGGCCCGGCTGTCGGGCAGGGAGCAGGATCACGGTGCTGTCCGCGGGAAGCTGAGTGGAGCACATTAGKGCCAATGAGCTGGGAAGGAAGTGCTGGGGCACGGCACAGACCTGCACTTAGAGCTGCAGGGGGCTGGCACTCGGAAGGCTGCTGCTGGCAGTAGTGTCACTAGAGAGGTCAGGAAGCTGTTCGGCACACGGTGTGTACTTACCACAGAATCCATAGCACAAGCATTCAGAAACGAATGGTTTCTGGTCCAATTAGCTCTTAATCTAAAGACTGACTGTCAGTTTGTATCTATTTCTTGGTTAGTTTACAAACTACATGGCAGTATATTATGGTTACTAATCAAACTTGTAAATGTATTCAGAAATATGTGCCATAATTGTACCTTGTTGCTAATGTATTAGGGGAGAGTTTAATTCTACTTTACAATTATCAAATTGGAACTTTAACCTTTCAAATTGGAATTTAATGAAAGAAATGCCTTCCCTGCTTTCTGTGAGCAACTCTTGTACATCTGTGAGTATTGGTAAGTACTAAGTAGTATTGCAGTTCAAAATTCCTCATAGTTTCATGTCCAATATATGTCACTTTATTTTGCTACTGGTTGGCTGAAGGTTGATGTGCTAAGTACGAGAGAAGGTACAAATCCTCCCAGTAACTTGAAAGCACTGTGTAAGTCACCTTTTCCCTGCTTGTAGGTGTAGTGATGGGGTTCGGCTTTATTTTTTAAACAGGGGGGATAAAGATAGTTCAGGGAAGTTCAGAATGTCATAGCTGGCTTTTCTGACTTTTATTCAGCAAATGGAATAGCATTAGTAATGCTGCTTTGACTTACAGACATCCTAGTTAAGATGATTGTGATCTTTTTAAATGCTCACTGTTAATTAAACGCTTGACTGTTTGTGATTGGATTCCTGGCAATTGCTGATGCAGAGAAGGAAAAGTAGGCCAAAAAATTGAAGACCATGCAGAAAGTATGACTCATGATCGTTTTCAAAAGGACAGGGGAATCAGTACAAAAATAAAATTTCCATTTAATACATTACATGTCTTTTCTACCTAATGAAGTAATGATGAGAGATCATGTTAATAAATATACTAGTGTACTGAAGGCAGGTGTGCGTATTCATTCACCTTCCAGATTTGTAAGCAAATTATTAATTGTAGCTTGTAGTAGTTAGATTTGTGGATAATAGTCTGTGTTATGATAGCACAGAGTTCAAGAATATAATGTTAACTATAAAGTATGGATATTTTGCAATGTTTATTTTCCTTAGTAGTGTTCTTTTTCATTATAATGATATATGATTATAAATACGCATTAGTAATAAATATTACTTCTGAATCTACATCTTGACATTAGGCTTCTAAAAAGTGACCCTTTTCCTTTCCTCATGGGCCTCCTTTGAAACTGCACCCAGTAGTGATGCAAAGAAAACCTGAGATCATTAACACTCAATTAGAAAATGCTTTGAACTACAGTTTAATGTGTAAGGACCAGCATTATACCTGCAATCCCAATGTGGTTCTTAGACACTTTATCTAAGGAAGTGTAGAGGAATAGAGTTCAAAAAACCCTTATTATTTGGAGAAACATGGACTGATGTTCTCACATTTAAAAATGAAGAAAGATTTATGAAAATACATCGGAGATAAAGCTGTAACACTAAGTATTTCACTGGTAATTCTTATAAAAGGAATAACACTGTTAAATCATACTAAGATGCTAGGAAATTTAATGCCATAATGGTAGAGTAAAAAACAAAAGATGGGTTTAACACAAGAATAACATTTTTGTAATTTATTTATAGCATTTTAAAAGTCTGCCATTAGCAGCACAAGTGAAATTTTGACTTGAGAATGTTAATAAGATGAATAGGCATGTACACATTTCATCATGCTATTCATGCATCTGAGATCCATGTAATGCTTCCTCCTACTTTCTAAATAGTTCTTCCAAAGTACTTTAATAAAGAAGTTTGTTCAATTCTTTTGGGGGAAATGGTAGAGCTGAATTTTTAAATGCAATGTTTCCAAGGTCAAGTGTTTAATTAGAATTTTTACTTAGCATTTTGTCAAAAGTGTTCTTCAACTACTTCAGAGTTTAAAAGAATTTGAATCATTAGTTTGCTTTGTGCATAAACCTTTTTCTCCTTTGTGCAGAATTAAAATTTAGGCCATCCAACATCTTATGTGATTTGGGTGGGGGGTCTTGTTGTTTTTTTGTTGTTGTTGTTGCTTAGCATGGACTCATACCGAGAGGGACTGAGAAGAGTTTGAGGCGCAAATAATAAACCAAACATTGTCATTGGGAGTTGTCACTGACCAGTGCAGAGAGCTACCTTTGATTTAGACTGCAGAGGCTACCTGGCCTCAACAAAAATGAAGACATACAAATACAGGCAAGCTTAGAACTGCCCTTTAAAGGCTACAGATCTTCTAAGTATTTTTTAGTACAGTGAGCTAGTGGCAGGGGCGAGTGCTTCCATAATCTCTTGCCATCTGATTTAGTATGGGATTGTACTCTGAGTTGTTTGTTTGCTAATCTTGCTAGTCATAGTTTTAACCTCTTTCTCTTTTTCTCCAACCAGCATAGCTAGTCTGCTGCCTTAAGCCTCTAACTGTGTTTTACCTGTTTTCTTCTCTTCTGTGCCTTTTTTTGACTTGTCACCAGTTCTTCACAAATTTTTAATTGATCTTAATACAAGGAGTAACTAAGAATCACAGCCTTTTTGCAATCCTAAAAGCACAGAGATACATAGAAAAGATATATTAAAAACATGCAGTCTGTGGAACAAATTACTTGAATGGTCCTATTAAATAAAATATGCAAGGGAGGGGGGCATTACTTGTTTTATTTTTGCCAACTCTTGATGTACTGTTACCGTTTCCAGCTTCCTCATGGAGCGAGCTCTCCTTTGATTAAGCTGTTCTTTATAGACCAGTATGCACCAGTTTGTTAATAAACAGAATCAACTAGAAATATTGAAAAGTGTGGATATTTCTGTGATCAGAATAAAAGAAAAAATTGATTGAGCTAGATTGTTAGTAAATAATGGTTATTATAATAGATCAGTGAGTATACTGTAGGTCTGAGAATAAAATGTTTGAAAAGTATGCTGTAAGTATATAAAAGCAGTAAAGAAACGTCCTCATGTAGCATAGCAAAGAAGATCTGTGTTTTAAGAGAAGCTTAATCTGGAAACAGCATGTACCTTGAAGATGCTGTATCGTTGCACAGGAGGTCATCTTACAGGAACACAGAAATGGTGAAAGTGCAACTTTGCCTCTGCATTGCTTCAAGGTCAATTAATGGAGAGATAATATCCAGCTACATAGTCAGTCTTAAATTGTACGAAAAATTCAGTTGAGGGTTGTAACTGGAGGAGGGAAATGTAATTAATGCTAATATAAAAATCAAGTATTTATGAAACATTAGGTTGAAATATACACAAAACCATTCATAATTAAGGAAATAGGGATATAGAAATAGAGAAATTAAGTTGTATCTTCAGGAAGCATTCTTATGGATGTCTGTAAAATTTAAGACTAGGCAAATCTGTGTATAGTTACAAATAAGAAAAAATCCTTATTTTTTCTAAATAGCTAAAGAGGATATACTGAACCAATTAAAGTAAATATATTTTAACCTAATATCTGTGAAGGTAACTTACATGTGTGCAACCTTATGTTGCTGGATCCTTTTTGGCAGCGATTCTTATGCTCTGTGAGTTTTCATGTCTCCACACAAGTTGCCCATCAGTTCTTTGCACATCCCACAAGTCAACAGTTGTGAAACAGAGAGGTGTCAAATTGTAGAGCATGTACAAATAATGTATCTCAGAGAACAGTAGGTTTGTGAACAAATGAAATACACTCTAAACAGATTTGTATTTTGAAACAGAAGGGTGAACTGTCTTAAAACCCACATGTTGATTTGGCCCACAGCAAGAACCATTCAGCAGCATGTTAGTGTATGGTAAGATTTGTAGGGAAAAGGGGTCCTGCCGCTGCCACTTTGCTGATCTTATTCCTTAAGCTACATTCTGCTTTTGCTCCTACTATGACACTTCAGAGAAATCCAGTTAGTATTTAAAAAATTAGTTCTACTGGACTGCCCCATGCCTGCAGTGCAAAAGGCAGGGAATTGCCTTATTGGGCTCTGCAGTGCTTTGGGTGTTAGTCCAAAGGATCTATAAATGAAGCCCTTTGCAGTGCAGCAGAAATCCACTGCTGGCACACTTCGATGAATGGGAGGGAACTTAAAACTTAGACTGCCCATCTTAGTTTGTCTGGGCTGCAGTCACATAGAACTAGGTTAGGTCAGTTCAAATGAATGGCTTAAGTGGTGTTAGCCAAGTGTCTGCAAAAAATGCCAAGTCATGGAACTGTTGATCAAACTCTGAGGTAGCTTTTGCAAGTTGTGTTGGAATGAGAACTGATACCCTATGCAGGGGTGACACTACCTGAAGTACAATTTAGTGATCCCAGGCAATTCTAAAATCCCAGTCCTCTTCAGTATCTATGAATATCTGATTTACTGAATGTTAACGGTAATGAACTTTGAATAGACATTGTTTATGCTGCCTTTAAATGATACTTTGTTTACTTTAGCTGCTTTTATGAGGAAGATTAAATACCACCAATGTTTTTTCTGCATGTATCATTCCCTATTTGATCTACTTCTGTTATCTTGACTAAATTCACCTCGACTCCAAACAAAGTAATGTTAATCTTTTAAATCTCTCCTTGTATGGATGACTGTCTCTGGTTTTAATCTGTTTATGACATTCCCTGGTGCTTTTCTGCTTCTGATATATCTTTTTTTAGATGGATGCTGTTAGTGAGCACATGATTTCTAGAGAGATTGTGCCATAGATTTATGTAATGGTATAATATTTTAAGTCTGCATTAAAAAGAGATGGTGGTGAGCTCCTTTCTTCTGTTTACTCTGTCCCTTAAACTGATGATAATAATTGCTAGGTCTTTTTTTGGCAGTAGTTTCAGTTTATATCTCATTGGTAAGTAGTAAAAATCCTTATCTAGAACATATGACAGTGTTTTCTGGTGGTCATCCTAACTTATGTCTGAGAATTGGAGGCCCTTCCATGCAAGGTGATGTGTGTAGTTTGTGCTTTTTGAGACAGTGGCCATCGTCAGGTCTTTCACTCCACCTTTGAAAGCTGTTCTTATTAACAGCTGTACTCGAATTATTTAGCTAGGCACTGGTCTCACCTTTTTTCCTCCCCTCTGTCTCTATCTTCCCCAAAATTRCTCCAGAGCTATTGAAAGGAACTAGAAAGGTGCATTCCAGTCAATATAACATTAGAATAGGTAGAGAATAGACTGGTAAATAGTTTGGCATATGCATCTGAGATACAAAACAGCATCAGGGAAAAGTGCTCTACAAGTGCAGCAAAATTTGTAGATGACAGATGTGCCCAAACATTAGAAGAAATAAAGTATAAATCATGAAGAGACTGAAGTTTCAAACTGGATTGTCTGTTGTGCAATATCCTACAGACCTGTATAGTGTGCATATAGGTTTTTAGGAAGTACCACCCTGTTAGAGAATGATAGAACTTCAGTCCCTCACAGATCAGCTTTCAGTCTTGGAGGAATTCCATAATTGCATGGCATTGGGTAAATGATATAAGAGCTTTTTGCCTACTAAAATTATCTGAATGTTCTTGGAGTCATCAGTTTTACGAGTGTGATAATGTTATGAAGATGCTAATAAAGCTGGGTAACTTTATAAAATTCTTCTTCCAGGACCTTGGCCATGCTTCTAGAGAAAAGAGGATGAGATGAGAAATTGAACTGCATAAAAATAGCTGTAGCTCTTTGGACACAAGAATGCAGATGTACAGTGCTCATTTAAATCAATGTTAATAAATTCCTTTTTTTATATATAGGTGTATCTGAACCTTCTTTTATTGCTAAAAGTGAAGATCGTTTGTTTAAGCATTTATTTGAAGACTATCAAAGATGGGTTCGTCCAGTGGAACGCTTGAATGACACAATAAAAATCAAGTTTGGCCTTGCAATCTCTCAGCTAGTAGATGTGGTATGTATAGTAAATAAGTTGGGGGGTTTTTTCCAACTAACTTTAAAATTCTGCAGCATAATTTCATGTGAAATGATTGTGCCTGTTTTAGCTTAAACACAATGGATTAAGCATCTAAAATTATTCTCAGTGTAATAAAAATGCATTGTAGATGCATGTTTGATGTTCTCATATAAATATACTTAGTGATTGGAATGCTTTCAAAAGTGTGGTTTGTATTTTAAATTGTAGACATCTGTGAACTAAAGCAGCTATTTACTATGGATAGATTATTTTCTGTAACGTATGCTTTATTTTATAGGATGAGAAAAATCAATTGATGACAACAAATGTATGGTTGAAACAGGTATGTGTAAAATATTGATGAAAAATTCTGAAGCTGCAAATCAAAATTTGGAAGAAATTTTGCTAATTAATTGTATATTAAAAAAAAACTTAGTTGTTGCATGAATTTTTATTTCACAGAGTATCTTTATAAAATGTTCCTGGAAATGCTTTAAAGGATTCATGGTTACCAACTTCTTAAAAAAACCATAACAAAAAAGGTGAATAAAAATGTACCAAATTAAAGGAGATCTGATATGGCAATGCATAGCCATTTAATATACCAGGGTGCATGTATCCAACCATAAATTACTGCTTCAGTACAAACTTTTCATTCAAAATCTTTATTAAGAAAAGTATGGGTTGGTGTAGTCTTCTGCATAATGGTTTTGATTGAGGTCTTACTCTTGTGAGATATTGAGATTATTGGATATACATTTCTGAAGAATTTCAGTTTCAAAGTTATATATGCTTGCTATAAGGAAATACTTTTTCGTCTTAAGAATCTTGGGGTTTGGGCAGGAAAAAAACTCAAGCGTTTTAATATTCAGTCTGGTGCTAAACTTAATTGCCACTATTAACTTGGGTAATGCTGCTCACAAATCATTCTTGATTTAACTGAGAAGATTGGTATACCAGATGCTGGTTATACTTACTAGCTCATGGGATTCTTTTTGTTTGGGCTATTTCCTTTCTGCTTGCTTGGTTGTTACTTCCCAATCCATTCTTTTCCAGTAACTGTAATTTTAGGCCAAGTTTTTTTCTTCAGGAGAACTTTGAGACTACCCAGCAAATATGAGATGGCAATATGGGTTGATGATACTTTGTGCTCTCTTTAATAGTTTCTGCAGATCTTGTTGAAGTTTATCCAGTTTTGAGAGTTGGAGTAGGATGGCTTTTTTTGTATAATGAAAATGTCTAAATTGCTTCTGAGTAGCTTCCAGTCGTTGGTATTCATTCAGAACAAGCTTTTTTTAAAATTTAATTTATACAATTCAATTACTTTATAATAGCTCTTGTATATACATGCTCTGAAAAAGGAACTTCATATCTTAAGCTCTGTACAGAAGTACTGTCAAGTGGCTCTTATAACAGAAAACAAATACTGAGTGAGGTACTACATGTCTGTTCAGCAAATTCATTGTTTTATGCAAACTTTAGAGGCCAGTTTGATTGTTGTTAATTGCCTTGTTATCTATTTTCATCTGGTACCACCCTGCTTAAATCCACTTCCCAATAATAATGATTTTTACATCTCACACATCCACAGGAATGGATAGATGTAAAATTAAGGTGGAATCCTGAAGACTACGCTGGAATAACATCGATTCGTGTCCCATCGGATTCTATTTGGATTCCAGATATCGTGCTGTATGACAAGTAAGATTTGAAACTTTCCATACAAAATGCATTTGCTTTCTAACTTCACTGCCCAAACTGCTTCCAGGAGGCTCACTGGACAAACACGTGTGTACATTTAGTAGGCTAAGGATGTGTGGAAGAATTTGCCTCTGAATGCAAATGGACTTTGTTGCTGTGTCAAATGCTTAAATGTTTTAGTTTGCTTTTGAATGGAATTTTTAATCTCTTTGAAAAGGTTATTTCCATTTTGTTGTGTAAACTTTTTTCTTAATTTGAAAAAAACTGTCTTGCACAGTGCTGGGTACAAATACCGTAGAGTGATGGGAGAGAAGCAACTAATTTGTGATGTTGTAAGTCTCATTCATATGGAATTAAAATTAAGTACACTTAACTGTAAGGGGGGTTGTCCTGGTTTTGAGTTATTTGTTGGGGTTTTTTTTCTTTTGAAAATTAAAAGATCTCGGAAACAATAACTTTTGGATTGACCTTTTTGTGCAACTCAGGTGCATATATAAGCCTTTTACATTTCCTGACTTGTCGAGTCAGGATAAAAGGCTGTTGCAGTGATTGTAAATTCAAGTTTGGAGGTAGCACACAAGCATTATTTTACCTGTTTAATGATTTTTTTTTTCTTCAATAATTATGATTTGGCCAAATTTAAAAGTACTTACACTGTATTACTAACGTAAATACTAGAGCTGTGTCATGCTGTTAAAGGTCAGGATTTTTACAATCCTTTCGTAAGTCATTGGGACAGTGGAAAGTTCCACAGATCTTTTCATGACTTGAAAATATTCTTCACTCTTCCAAAGCTGTTTACCTATGCGAGATTCAGATTTAAGAAAAAAAAATTGACTATGAAGACAATACGAAATATTGGCTATCAAGGGGGAGAAAGGCTAAACAGCTGAAATGACAATAACAAAGCATATTTTCTTATTTAAATACACCCCCATGCCCCATTGTAATTGCATGCATATATCTCTTTTCTTTCAGTGCAGATGGACGTTTTGAGGGAACATCTACAAAAACTGTGGTAAAATATGATGGCACCATTGCTTGGACTCCACCAGCAAACTATAAAAGTTCTTGTACTATTGATGTAACCTTCTTCCCCTTTGACCTCCAAAATTGCTCAATGAAATTTGGTTCCTGGACTTATGATGGCTCACAGGTTGATCTAATTCTTGAAGATTATGATGTTGACAAAAGAGATTTTTTTGATAATGGAGAATGGGAAATAGTGACTGCAACAGGGAGCAAAGGAAACAGGACTGATGGATGCTGCTGGTATCCTTTTGTTACATATTCATTTATAATTAGACGTTTGCCTCTTTTTTACACATTGTTTCTCATTATTCCTTGTATTGGGCTTTCCTTTCTAACTGTCCTTGTCTTCTATCTTCCTTCAAATGAAGGTGAAAAAATTTCACTTTGCACTTCAGTACTGGTATCTCTGACTGTTTTTCTTCTTGTTATTGAAGAAATTATTCCATCGTCTTCTAAAGTTATCCCACTTATAGGAGAGTACTTGGTGTTCACTATGATATTTGTGACCTTGTCCATTGTGATAACTGTCTTTGCTATCAATATCCATCACCGCTCCTCATCCACACACAATGCCATGGCACCGTGGGTTCGCAAGATATTTCTTCACAAACTGCCCAAGCTGCTCTGCATGAGAAGCCATGTAGATAGATACTTTGCTCAGAAGGAGGAAACAGCAAATATGAATGGGTCAGAACCATCTAGGAACACCTTGGAAGCAGCTCTGGATTCTATCCGCTATATCACAAGACATGTTATGAAGGAGAATGAAGTTCGTGAGGTGGGTGTGTTAGTCCTGCTGCACTGATTTTGTACAAGTGGAAATTCAAAAACCAAGTAGTGGTTTACTGTGCAGTTGCATGTTAAAGATGTGCTATGGATTTCCAGCTTTTGTCCTTCACTGAAAGCTGTGTAGTTGTTTCCACTGGAATGAAGTGCAAATATGGTACAGCACTGAGAATATTTGAGTGATACAGTACAGTCCTTGGGTTCTTTAAAAGTCTTTTGCTTTCTGATAGAAGTAAGTTCATATCATTAATTACCCATTGTGAGACATTTGTCTCTTACAAGAGCAGGTACTGTAACTGTTCCCTCATCGCTGCTGAGATGATGAGAGGAGCTATTTTTCACTTTAATATTGTGCCTGAAAGCTAGTAGAAAAATGCTTGTGCCTTATATTTTCAGAATAAATACTGCCAAGATTTAGCTTGTGGCTTTCAATTCCAAATAAAAACTATTAATTTTAGTGTTTTAACTTATATTAGTGTAATTACAAGCTATAGCCATTTGTTGGTCATTTTGTGCTGAGATCAAACATGGACTCAATGACTTCCTAAGTGTTCCTTTCTACCCTTAGTATTATTTGTCTCTAAGTTAGATCAAAAGATGTCAAAGCCTTCTTTTCAGTCTGTGCATTTGCACTCTTGACTGTCCTTAATGGGTGTTTAAAACATTTGTGTGAGAGCATTACAAATCTGTTTTCTTTACATGCTTTTAAAACTAGCACTGTTGGTACATCAGAGACTTAAATGCTATTCCCAGGCTAGTGTAGAAGTTTGAAGAAATGTAGAAGTTTGAAGAAATATAGAAGTTTGTTGTGTGCTGTCTGTTTCTGATGGCAAAGCCTGAGGTTCTTTCAATTTATATGGGAATGGCTGTCTCCAGAAGTCTCTGGTTGCTGAGAGTGTGTTCTCCCTTACTAGACTAGGAGTAAGCAAACTCCTCTAATGTGCCTTCTCAGGACTTGATTCTGACATTGTCACAAGGGATCTGGCCTAGATTTTTAATAAATGTATCTGCTGTACTGTTAAAACAGCATCTAAAAGCCCTGCAACAGAAATAGAATAGTTTGCTATTAAATATAGAATTTCCTGTAAATTAAGGGTTGATTTTCTTTCTCTTGTGAAGTTACTGTATTTAACTGAGAGTGACAAGTGGTAAGTATTTTGTTTTTCAGGTGTAATGTTGTTGTGACGCAACCTCAGAAATTAATATGCAGCTGACTGGGGATTCACTTGTGTTTTATTATTACTGGGCTCCAGAGAATGCAAGCTTTAATTGCAAAAGTTGTTAATAAATACTACAGCTAGTGCTATTGTAGCCTTACATCTTAGGAAGCATTAGGCTTGGCAAATGTATATAGCTCCAGTTCAAATCCAAGACCGTTGTTTGGCAGGGTGTTAATTTGCTTGCAAAATTACATCTGCAATACTTGCAAAACTGCGTAGAGATGTGAATAATTTTATCAAAAATGAAAGTAGTCTTGAAACTACTGTGAGTATTCTCCCCAGTGTATAATTCTGTGCAGCTGTAACACCACAGCTTTCAGATCTTGTTTGTTACACAACAGCTGCTCTGCTTTTTAAAGTTTTTTTAACTTTTTTTTTTGTTATTTGGTTTCGGGGTTTTTTGGTTAGTTTTTTGTTGTGGGTTCTTTTTTGGGTGTTTTTGGTTTGGTTTTTTTTAACAGCTTTTGTTTCTAGCTCCTGCCTGGGAATTCCACTGCATGATGTCATGTGCCATGAATCCTGCAGCATGTTAGAAAATGGCAGACCAGTCTCATCTCTCTATAAATGAGGATGTTCAGTGATTGTCAGGGTCAGTTTCTGCATTAAAATCTACGTAGCTTACCAATCTTCCCAGAGGGAGATTTGCTTCTGTTCTAACTCATAGTGCAATTATAAAATGTTATTCAAGAGAGTTATCATATGGACATGGTTGAAAAAAGGATACTTTGAATTAGTTGAGAATTACAGCATTTGGTACTGTATTTTTACCCATTCTTGCACATACTGACCTACTCTTGTACTCTGTTTTTCAGGTTGTTGAAGACTGGAAATATATTGCTCAGGTGCTTGATCGAATGTTCTTATGGGCTTTTCTTCTGGTTTCAATAATTGGATCACTTGTGTTATTTATTCCTGTTATTCATAAATGGGCAAGTATAATAGTACCTACACATATAGGCAGTACAAATGCATAAATATTTTTGGAGCCATTTCCTAACTAATATGGCTCTAAGGAGTTTTGCAATAGCTCTTTTTCCATGCATGTTCTCTGTAGGCATGTTTCTGATAGAGTGAAAAAAATTCCAAAACTAGAAAATTAGGTTTATATTAAAGCATGGCATTCCCAGGACATAAAGAAGTCAATTTGCTTATGGTCAGTCTACTAAGTTACTGCTAAACCAGGTCAGAATTTAAAGAACCTTCTTAACCATTGCATGTATGATATGTCAAAAAAGCGTACACTGACACCTACTGTGAAATAGAAGGATTTTAATTTTTTAAATTATGATCACTGTAGTCCAATTATTGAATTACTATGTAAATTGTTATACCAAGTATTAAATATTTGCAGTTACTTGCACAGTAGAGTTGCTTATTTCAATTTGCTATAGTGTACAAGGGAGAACTTYTGTCAGCTCTCTTGAGTGTGTTGTAAAAGTATAAAGTTTCTACAGAGTAATTTAAAATAATAATAAAAATACAAGTTAAACTTCCTGTATATCCAATATACAACTAAGAATAGCAATTTGGCCATGTTTGGCCTTTATAAATTTTCAGTGGAATTTGCTGCTAAATTTTAAAGCTTGTTAATTCTGTGATACTAACRTGAACATTTAATAAGCCTTAAAATGCCTAAAGCATGTGTGTATATCAGTGTCTCCATCAGCTTTGGAAAGGAAGGCAAAGACAGTTAAATGAGTTCCCAAGTGGCACAAGTATTCTAAGGGGCTGGAACATTCAGATTGCTTTACTCTTGATGAAGAATTTGATACAATATGTGAGTTTGCAAACATGTTCATTAGTTCCTGTCTTTGGGTGTTTCGCAGAATTAAGTTTTTAAGCACATGTAAAAGGAATTTGGGGAACATCTTTATGAACGAAATTGGTTATAAATTATTATGCTGTGGAACCAAATACAGATGACTAGGTTTTCACACATTTGTAAAACTGAGCTTAAGAGAGCTACCTTGAATTGGTTCTCTTACTTATAAAATCATATGTAACTCTAAGCAGCAAGAACTTAGAGTTTTCCATATTTTCTTTTTCCTAAGATTGTTGAAAACGAACTTGCAACTTTTCAATTATCCCATTAAAACATTCTTTACGTTGATTCCAATGCCACCTTTCTTCTTTCTTAATGGCTTTATTTCTGGAAAAGATTCTAAAATAGTTGGGTGTTTTCCTACACCAAAGCTTTGTCAGTGTTGTTCATAATACAGTTGCATCCTGTAAGGGCTAATATGGTAATGCCAGGCTAGACCAAGTCTTAGAAAGTTTTTGTTTGCTTAAATTACTACATTAATAATATGTTTAGGTGAGAAGTTTTAATGTAAACTGTGGTATCTTCGATAATTTAAAGTTTCTATAGTGATTATAAGTTTGGAAAATAGATACATATTCCTCCCACACCCCTTTCTGGATCTCCTTTAGAATAGCCCTGTACTGATTATAATAGTGATTACTTATGTCATAACTTATATATAATTGAATATTTATTTCAAAATGTTTTAATCTGTAGGATATTCTTGATTTTGTGTAGATTTTTAAGGCTCACAGGTAGGAAAATGATACCAGGAAAGCCTTTTTTTCCTTTTTTTTTTAATAACAGTTTATAAATAATTCTGATTCTAAAGGGAGTCACTCTTCTTCAGTTACACAGTTATATCTGGCATTGGATATCCATGTTTCCTCTACTCCCATCATAATTTTAAAGGTGAATTTGCAAAGATTATCTGGTTTAATCCATTAATATTAGAGTTTTAACTTTCTCAGTATTACTAAGATTAAACAATGCATCAGTGACTTTCTCCATGTGGAAGTTGCAGAAATACTTTAGATAGCTTGTTCCTCTTCAAATACAAAATTTCTTTTTATAGTCTTCCTTGGGTCTGAATTCCTGAAATCTACCTGAACAGAAAGCAAAGCAAGTAAAACTGTAGATTAGATATATATCTTATTTTTTTAATTCTCCACCTCRTCTCTCTCCCCTTGTTAAATGATGTCTTTAGACTGCCCAGTTATATCATGATAGGCAGTGCATTGCCCAGTGGAGTCACAGTCGTTATTATAGTAACTCACAATTTTTGCAAATGCATGAATTTCTTTTAGTGACTTCTAGTCTGCTCATGATAGATGCAGATAACATAGCCGACACTGGAATCCTTGAGGTCTTCTGCTTATCAGGTGTGTCTGAAACAAAAGAATGTTAATATACACAGAAGCATGGACCTTTACTTCTGTAACTTGTTGCTGAATGTATTGAACTGGAGCTTATGCTACCTTATACAGGTTTTTGTCACTCACTCAAAATAAATGAAAAAAAGGCACAATTTTCAACAGCTTGATTCTCTTTATTTTCATAAATGTTACATCACTTGATACACTGTATTTCCACAAAATTTTCAGTTTGGTACAGAGAGAACAGTTCATATTTTTACAAAACACAATCTCATTACAGTGTTTTGTTGCACTCTTTATTCATGCTCTTAAATAATCTGCAGTTACTGATTAAAAGAAAGAGAAGATATATATGCTTAAGCACAGATTTTAGCACACTGTACAGGACTGTTTTTGTCTACCTGCCTTCCCATGTCATAAAACACTTCGCTATAGCAGCATGCCTCTGTATCCAAACTATCCTATCAGAGTATTTTGAYCCTTTGCATTAATTGCAGACTCTCTTAGTGTGTATTTTACTTGTACACAATTCTAAACATCATTAGGTTTGAGTAGCTTTCTTTCCTGATGGTCTTCACATAAACTCTGTGCATCCCCAGATTGCAGTGTACTTCATGGCTGCTTTGTTACCATCGTCTATTATTTACCTATTTGTTTTCCTTTCGTAATAAACCTGTCCTTAGTCCTTTCTTCCCACTGTGTGGGTCAATTTGTACAGCAGGTGGCAACGTCTGCATTCCAGCAATTTGGTACTTGTGCTTCCCACCATTCCATCCTCATGAGGGTGTTCATGGAACTCGCTATGAACTTCTTCCAGAAGATCCTGTCCTGGTCTGAAAAGGCTTGGCACCAGACTCGTGGAAACAAATCTAGTAGCCTAAAGCATTCAACCCATCTTGACTTTACGAATATTAATGTAATTTTCCTTTTCTTTATTAAGCCTTTCTTAAATCATTCCTATAATGTTTAACACACTTTTCCAGTTATCACAAGAAGTATCTGTAAAGCGTAGTTCATATTACTTTGAAATTAGCGGTCATAAAGGTTGAAAATAATTTCTTTTTCCACATTTTTAACAAAGCTGCCTTGGCTCAGCAAAGTTGAAACCAAGAGAGATCGTTGTGCTACTACACGTGGAAGAGACATGAGGTGCTGGGGTGGGGATGCAGAGTTGGTTGGCAGTTTTGATTTCACAACATTTTATTTAATCTTTACACTTCATCTCCAGCCATCAAAGGTTGTAAAAACAATCCTGCTGTTCCTAGAATACATACCAGGATGAAAACCCATAGAAAAATGCGATCGATTACCATGGCAACGTATTTCCAATCATCCTGAATCTGAAATGAAAAGAAAAAGAATAGCAAGTTGGCATGTTTATTAGGTGAATAACTTGCAGTAGCAATGACACCATTTCACATAGAAAGTACAGTTTTTTCTGTATGTAGATATCTTTCATGTATACAGAACTTACACATCTCTGTTTTCACTGACAAATGAATTCATCTTGAAGAAGCTTAATTTGAATATGCTCTTTGTGGCAAAGCCAAAAGGTGCTGCTTCAGATCCAAAAGGTTGTTCACTGAGACACGACTTGAGGAGATACAACTTCTCTATGCCAAAAATGAAAGCATAAAGCTTTACATTCTCGGGTGAACAGGTTTACAGAAACCTTTTCTGAAATGGACTGCTCCAACTGGTCTTTAGGCAGTATGTAAAACCAAAAGTTAATTGGTATATAATTATTTGGTACTTTGCTTATATAGTACTGAACTTTGATTGTTCTCATGCATGCTGTAAAATTCATCTCCGTACCTTTCATATAGAGAGGGAACCAAATTTCAAAAACAGCTGATTTTTCAGATTTTTTTACGGTATATATATTATATACTAGTAATAACTTGGTGATTGTTTTAGTCAATATTGAGATTACAATTCAGCTTCTTTGTTTTTCTTCAGGAATGATAAGAAATGAATAATGCACTTGTTTCTGAAATTTGTTCTTTAGCTTAGAACTTGTTTTTAAGGCAAACTTAAAAACCCAAAGCAACCCTGTATTTTCTGTACCAACTAAATCTAAATAAAGTTCTGATTTCAGTATAAATAAAGTTAGAATGAAGTGCAATAGTGCAGGGGATTTAAATTCTGTGATAAATGTGGTGGTGGAGCTACTGCTCATAGTATGTTTAAGGAGCATGATAGAAATAAAACTTTTAATTTTTTTGTCTTTATTGCATTAAGATGCAGCTTTATGAAAGATGCTGGTCCCTGTCTTGCAGTAGTTGCCTCATTTAGCTACAGCACTTTACTCTGCAGCAGCAACAGAATGAGCACCATCATCACTGTGAGGTGATGAGACCATTCACTCTTACGTTTCCATTGTTGATGGTAAGCTGGGGGAAGGAGAATGTAACCTTCTAAAGGCCATAGAGTCAGCAAATTCCACTATTAAGATTATAACTTGGAAAATCCAGACTTCAACTCTCGTGGGATGGGTGCTCAATGTTCCCCTAGCAGTGGCTACCTTAACATGCCTCACTCAGTATATATATATTGTCAATAAAGAGATCATTGTGCAACAGAGCTGCTTCCCAGTTATGTAAGTTCAAAATTGCACATATTTGTAATACAGCTTGTGTAATTTACTTGTATAAAATAATGGTCTCTGTTGTCTTTTTTGTTTGTTTGAGATCTTTTTCTTGCCGAAYACTCTAATGGCAAAAGGTATCTGCAGTTTGAGTAACAGTGAAATATATTCTTACCTCTTTTGCTTCATTCTGCATTTTCATATTTTCTGCAATGTATTTCACACTTTCAATAGCATCTCTCATTTCTGGTGACAGAACTGAAAATGAAAGCATAGGATCTACAGACTCAGAGCTTGAACTTCTAGTGAGATTGCCACTGAAATCTGAAATCTTCGTGCGTTGATACTGACAGCAGCTGCAAGCCATATCTTGACATACAAAGCCATCTTTGCAGCATTTGGTTTCAGAACCGTTGATGCAATTTAAGTTTGAAAACTCAGAAGTGGATAATGGTTTTGGCTTCTGATTATTCTCTTCATCACTGGCAGGTCTTGTCATGAACATGATCCGGGGAAGTAAGTTCAAGAAAATGGTTCTCACCCACACGGGCATTGTGTGTGTCTTGGGTGTTCTGTAGTGCACATTTAGTACAAATACTGTAATGACAATCGATAGAGTTACAAATATCATGGTGAAAAGGAGGTACTCCCCAATAAGGGGAATTACCAGGGAAGTAGAAGGTATGGTTTCTGTGATAACAAGAAGGAACACTGTTAAGGAGAGAAGGACTGATATGCAGAGTGTTACCTTCTCACCACAGTCTGAGGGCAAATAGAAAACTAATACAGTCAGAAAAGAAATCAGCAGACAGGGAATAATCATATTGATAGTGTAAAATAAAGGTAAACGCCTTATGTAAAGAGAATATGTGATGTCTGTATATATCTCTTCACAACAGTTGTATTTGATGTCATGTTTATACCCAGGAGCTTTAATTATAGCCCATTCTCCACTCTCCCAGTAATCTTTGAGGTTCATTGTAGAGCCAATTAAAACTAAGTCAATTTTGGCTTTGTCATAAGACCAGGAACCAAACTTCATGGTGCAGTTCTGATAATCAAATGGGAAGTAGGTTACATCTATTTTACATGAGCTTTTAAATATAGCCGGAGGTATCCAGGTCACATCACCCGTGTATTTTAATAGGGCCTTTGTCTTGTCATCAACCTGGAAATCCCCAACTGCACTGTAAAGCAAGTAAAAATAACRAAAATTAGAATGACCTGCTCCAGGTAGTTTCATACATTCAGGTCACATACATTAACTCTTTAGTCTGTTTTGGGAAAGTCAGCAATTACTTGTTGACTTGGAGCTGAATTGCTTGTGCAAGACTGAGTCAGTGACCATCATAAATTTGCATAGTTAAACTGAAACAAACAGCTCTATAAACTCACCAGGGAGGAGTTGAAAAGAAATATATTCCCTTATTAATAGCATGGCTTGGTGTAATCAATATTCAAAATGGCAAATAACAGATTGCAAATGGCAGTCCGACTAGATGAGTGTTGTAGGCTCCTTCCAACTGAACTATTTTATTCTATTCTATTCTAGATGGATCAAGCACATCAGAACCCAAGGGCTGATAAGAGTATTACTGCTATTTCCACCTCCTCTGTGGACAGCGCAGGTAGTAACTATGGAAAGAGGGATTAGGTTTGGGGTCTATCTTTGCATAAGGAGTGTATTTGGTAAGAGTTTTTCTTAAGTCACTTTGCTATCTTATATGATCCATGTGACAATTTCAGTTGTTTATATTAAAAAAGTAAAATTAAAGGGTAATTTGAAGCTTTAAGGCCCCAGTTGAAAAAGGAATGTCATCACTGTTGATCCATAGACCTAAGTTTTGGATCTGTGTAGCTAAGTCCATTTCATTGAGAATTGCTTTCCTACAGATCCATTTAGTTGTGGTTTGGCTCTTCACAGTCTCAGAAACTCACATCTAAAGTAAACTTTATCTGTGGCCTTTATATGTCAATACTGTTATTGTAAAGGTGTCAAATTGTGAATTCTGCTAAAAAGGTAGAATTCGCATTTCTTTCAGTTAAAGGTCTGGCTCACAGGGGCTTGTGAAGGGGAAAAGCCAAGTTCACTGTGGCCTGCCCACTTCCAGCTCCAGGTTAGGAGCTGGCTCCTGCCCAGTGATGCTGATGCAGCTGGCATGAAGGTGAGAATATCAGCTGGGGGATGTGGGACAGAGGTGTGTTGGAAAGCAGGCTTTTCTGTTCGTTCTGTGAACTAGCTGCCGATTTTTTTAGAACTGGTAACATCACCCCCCTCTTCCTGAAATAAGAAGTTAAATATGCAAGAGCCTTACTTGTTATATAAAACAATATCTGGCTTCCAGATCTGACCAGATGGAACTCGGATGAATTCAGCACCTCCATAGTCTGCTGGATTCCACCGAAGCTTGTAATCATTCCAGATCTAATTATGGTAGAAATGAGTCTATGTTAGGTTTGTGAAAAAAATGAAATTCATTGGAGTAGATCTGAACTGAGTGCTGTCGTATCACTTCCAGAGTTGTTTTATTTTGGATACTACAGTGTTTAGATGTTTTTTACCAAGCACATACGTGTGGTGTTTGTTCATATGCAGATTGTAGGTGGACCTAGGTATCTAGGCCTTGTTGGTGATATCCGTATATGACTTACATATATGTGACTCTTTGCCAGGAATGTCTACTCAGTAGCTGAAACAGGCTGAAAGAAGGAATAAGACACTCTCTTTTCAGAGAGTATAAGACCTCAATAATAACTTTGATCTCAAAAAGCCAGGTATCTGTGGGACGGTGAAAACAAATTCCTGGAGGTTGTGGTGCGAGTTGTGAGCATCGAGTGAGGGACCTTGGGTAGATGGGTCAGAAAGAGCTGSAGGAGTGTCATGGCTCAGTTAGGAACAGCTTTGATCACTAGGGCTTGTTAAACCCCACTTTAACGAAGTTGAGTATCAGGCTGAAGGTGGGAACTAAGTTGGTTATTAAGCTGACTGCAACAGTGAGTAACTGCTTTTTTAACCCATAAGGACCTTTTTTATGTGAAGCAAACATTTTTGGTTTGTTCTCCCTTTCCGAGACCTAAACAGCACCGAGTGCTGCTGTGCAGGACTTTCGTGCTGAGGTGCTTCCCTTGCGTTGGTGTCTGCCACGGGAGGGCATTTGGGAGCCTTCAGAGCAAAAATCTTGTATTTAGCGACTGCAGTGTGTAGCAGCGCTGCTCCGCTCCCGTCCCGTCCCGTCCCGTCCCTGCCCGTCCCCGCTGCTCCGCTCCCGTCCCATCCCCGCCTGCAGGGCGGTGCGGTGGCCGCTGGGTGGCAGCAGCGCGCCGGGGAAGGGTGCGGGCGGCGCTGCCGGCGCGGAGCGGGGGCAGCCCGGGATGCTGCCCCGGGATGCTGCCCCGGGATGCGTCTGTGCCCCGAGGGACCTCAGCCCAGTGCTCCCAGAGCCCGCAGACGCCTCGCTGGGCGGGCGGCTCATCCCGCCCCGGGTCCCGCCGCCGTAGCGGGGAACACTCCCGCGCTGGCGGGGAAGTGAGTCGGTGCCATCTGGGCTGTCACCGAACGCTACTTACGTGCTTCAGCCACAAGTTGGTTTCCATTATCTGGTTGACTTCGTCCTGGAAAAGAGAGGGTGTGTCGGGAGAGGCGCCGGTCCTGCCGCGGCGCCCGGCGGGGCGGTACTCACCACCTTCACCAGCTGCGACATGGACACCTCGAACTGGATGATGACGGGGTCTGAGACGTTCTTGACGGGGCGCACGAACTGGTTGTAGTTCTCGAAGAGGGCCGCGTAGAGCCGGTGCTCGGCCTCGGAGCCGCCGCAGCCTGCGGAGGGCACGGGGTGAGCGCCGGGCCAGCCCCGTGCGGGGCAGAGCAGCCCCGGTACTGAACTGACTGCTCAGCATCGCTGTGCGCCGGGCAGGACCACAGCCTTCCCTAAGCGGGGACTAGTGTGCCTCGGATGGCATTCACTTGGGCTGGGAGAAGAAGAGCACTGAAAGGTAATGCTATGACAGAGGTTTTCTAACGCACGTCTGCAAATGAGTTAAAAAAATAGTTTCGGGGAGTTAATGAAGAACTGGAGATGTAAAAGCCCTTTGCCCTCACAGGCCCAGTCCCCTAGACCTGGTGAAGCCATAGGGCTGTGGAGCAGAGGAAGGGGAAAGTGTAACCCAACAGACCAGGCCTCTGGTAAGGGGTCGGAATGTCTTGCAATAGGAGCAGTCCCACGAAATGAGAAGTCTGCTTTCTAGTCTGAGTCATGATTGCATGATAGTGAGGATAACAGCCTGCTTCTTAAAATATAAAAAAAAGGATTAAAAATTGATTAACTGTTGTATTCAAAGACTTTTCAGCACACTCAAAGAAATGTGCTAATTACCCCTTTATTATTCTAAGTAGTTTTTATTTATAATAGATTCCTGTTGTCCTTTTGACACTCTTAACTGCAGTTCATCATACCCCGTGGCCAACAAAAAAAGCTGCAAACTGAAATTCTTAAACAAGAAGGTACTTCACCTGCTTCAGGATGAGGTGAGAGAGCCTGTATATTACACAAACATTTTACTATCAAACTATTAGGCAATAACCATCCTGACACTATTTAGAAGCCAGTGGTCTTTTATTTTTAGAGGACTATTTCTTAAACTCTCTTCTGGACAACACATTGTCATGAACTCCAACTGAAAAATCGAAAAAGGCCTGTTTTGTCATTAATGGATGGCACTATGCAAATTTGGCAAAGGCACAAATAAAAGTCTGTTGAACATACTCTGCAGTTCCTTTGAAAAAGAAATATGAATCTACAAATATTTGCAAGGACATATTTACTTTTTGCCCACTGTTTTTCAGTAGAGAAAGAGGAGGAGGCAGAAGTATCTGCAGGTGACAAATTACACAAAGCAGTTGTTGCTTTCCAATCTTTGTGAGACCTCACCTCTCCCTAGTACAAGAGGGTCCCCCTCATGTGAAACTATTCAGCTAAAAGCTCTTTTGTTTGGTTTTGGGTTTGGTTGGTTTTTACCCCTCTTGCCTTCTCTTGTTCACTTGGAGGGCAATTTTGTTTTCAGATTAGTGAAATCATTCAAGCTGACTTGCTAACTAAAAAATGAACACTTTAACTGCCAGTCTTGCCCATATTAATTATTGATATCTCCTGTCTCTCAGATTGAGATTTTGTGGAATAAATACCCCCAAATCTTTTAAGTAAATAATTTTAAAGCTAGATCTTAACAACTCTATTATAGTCAATCCCAAATTGCCAGCCTTTTTACATGTCACCAGCACTCTAATTAAATCTAGTATCCGCTGTCTCTAGAGAGGTGCATTCATGTGGGGTTTTTTATTTAAATATTTTGGTGCTTTCCATATCTGCAGAGAGAAGACATGCTGTTTGCAGCACGTATTTAAAGCTCTTTAATGTCACTTTCTCATCTTCTCTGCAATACGTGAAACCACACCTTTATATGTAAGGTGCTTTTCCTTCATGTTAAAATGGCTTTGTGTGTCCTGTTTGGCATCTCTAATCAGGACTACCTAACTACTTTACAAAGATAAACTTAAAAAACGCCCCACTGGTCAACAACATGTGTAGCAAAAAGAGCTGTACTAGGATTCTGTACATCTGCCCCTTAGGTTGGAGTGTGCTTCTGCACTTCTTAAAAATAATTTGCACCGAAGCCATCTCCTGCTCCCCTTTTWATCCCCCCCTTCACCATCAAAGAATAACAAATTAAGGATCACTCACCTTGACAGAGAAAGCAAACAGCAGCAGTTAGAAGGAGAATGTGCATGCTCTCCATGGTGTTGTGAATTACTGCCTGTCGACGGGGGCTGTTGAAGATGAGCTTCGCTGCCAGGACAGTATGAGCACAGGGAGAAGGGAGAGCTCTGCTCCTCCGATGCGTGAAATGCCTGGAAGCAGCAGCCGGCAGGACCCTGAGCGCGGCTCTGCGCAGTGAGCTCCCATTAGGTTTGCTGTGCTGCCCCCTTTCAACCTACCCAGGCTGTCAGAGCTTTGGAAACGGCAAATAAAGTGCAGGCAAAACAGATGTTATTGTAGGCAAAGAGCAATCTTGTGGCAGGGACAGTGGACAAGAGTCCTTAAAATGGTGCCTAAATGAGCCTGGTAATCTGACAGTGTTGAAGAGTTTTCCAGTCAGCTGCTTTWCAGGATCCTWATCTATCAGAAGCTCATGCCAATCTACTAGGAGAAGTTTAATTAATAAAAATCCTCTGACTGAATTGTACTGAAATGAATATTAACATTAGGGATGCCTGATTCAGCAGTGAACTGAGATCATGGGACCTGAATTTTCAATTATGCTGTTAATGYTGAAGTTTTTTGCCTGCTTGTGTGTCATCTCACAAGAGTGTGTGCTAGGTACTTGAAAGGATGTGCTATTCCCAAGGAGTAATTAAAGGCATGTACAACTGTTGACGGGATCTAAGCCCAGAGTGGCAAACACAGGAGCTGGGATTTGGCAAGAGCTGGGGCTTTGAGTGGAATCTCAAACTTGACCAAACCCTTGAGAATAACTGGTTTTGGGCCAATCCTACTTTTGTGGATTAGAAAGGTGAAATTTGAGAAGGGGTTATAAGAGCACAGGATCCCAACTTGATCCCRCAAAACCTTATTGTTCGTGGGGAAGGACACTGGGAAGAAGGGGGAGTTGTGTTTGAAGTTCAATCGTAAAATCATGATTTGCAAAGTGACACATTTCCCAAGCGCCCATCAGCTTCCTGGTTAACTTGTCACCTTTTGCACCCCCCTCCCCATCTGGAATGACCAGCTGGTGCAAGGCTCATGCCGTGGTTGTTGCACACCTCCATGTGAAGRGAGGAAGGGGGGAGAGAAAAATCTGAGATTCTCCCCTCGTTTTCAGAATGAGTGAGAAGGAAGCCCTGTGGGACAGGAGCTGCACCAATGGGTGCTTCACTCGCTGCCCTTAGGGAAGGATAAGCAATGACCCTGTTTGGCACTGGGAGAAAGAGCACCAGACTGGGTTCAGCTCTTGGCTCTGAGCTTGTTTATCCTGTTAGCCCTATCTCTCAGAGCATCATTCACTTCGTCCCCAGACACATGCTCTTATGATAATTTCTGTAATTCTATTAGCTTGGAGGAAATAGGCTTTACTGTCCATTTGATTTTATTTCTTTTTTTTTCCAGAGAACTCGGCTGCTTGGTCTTTTAGCTTAACCCTTTGTGGACACTTTTGATTTTGCATTTCCAGGGCATTGAAACTTAATGTTTTCCCTTTCTGTCTYCTTGCTATAAGCAGCATTATAACTGAGAATTTTGTTTGTCCTTTTTAATCCAAATGAGAAATGAGTTAAAGCTTCAAAGATCTGACCATAGCCTGTTCTCCAAAAGTCAGTGCTTAACCTGAATAATTTGGAAACATCTGACCTGCAGAGGAAGCAAAGAGCCATAGCATCAAGAGATACACGTATTTAGCTTAGTTTGCCTAGTTACTGAAATTTTCAATGGTGTTTTTATGGTGCAGATATCTAGTTTCTAACATCCCATGCTGGATCTCYTGGTGAAATCAGCTCAGAACTGTGGTAGGATTATTTTTATGGCTGGGGAGAGTGATGTGATAAGAACACGTCACCATGACTGCATTGCAGAACTACATAGAAAATTTGTATGGGTAGGGGGAAACTGATCTACCCAAGAAGATCTGCAGTAACRAACTATGCAGCCTTTGTTTTTTAATAAACACGCTGCTATTAGAGGTGTTTTGCTTTGTTAAGATTTGTTAAGCTCAAATCTCAATCAACTCAGGTGATGAAGAAAATAATATTTTCCCACCTGTGTCTGGGGTATTGATGCTTCCTCTTTAGAAGTCCAACAGCCGTTCCCAGTTTGCTGTGGCTGCAGGGATGCAGAAACAGTCCCCATAAACTCACCTGGATGCAGGTGCTACATGCATGTAGTGGTGGTGGCATTTCTACATGTTCTCATAGAAGGCAGGATTGGTCYGGATTAAAGAGTTTTGTAATGTTAGGGAATGGGGAGAGGGCATACAAAGGCTTTTCCTCACTGGTAGGGAAGCAAAGACTGGTTGCACACTGCCATTGAAATAGGATTTTACTGTAAAATACATTTTGAATGTCCATTTTTCTTTTTTAAATGGAAATCGTTATGGTAAAACCCTGGAAAAGTAGAAATTTTGAAGTTTATTTTGTTCGATGAACTGGGACATTATCATATTCACATTTGCCTGCAAGGYGACATTTTTGATGTTTTCTTTTCTCCAGAAATCTTTTATTTCTGAAATTTTGCCAAAAACTCAGAGTGGAAAACCCTATAATTCTTTGACAAGTTAAACTGGGAGCAGTTCTATGTATTATGTAGGTGGAGCTGCTGAGGGTTAGGCAAAAATAGCATTTGCCATTTTGAAAATGCAGTTTTAGGAGGTCAGATTTTTCAGAATTTTAGCATTTTAGGTGAAWTTTTTCATTCTGAAGTTTGCTATGGATTGAATTATTTCTGGAAACATTAAACATACAGTAGTGGTTTCCAAGAACATCTAGGAACACCAAGAACTCTAGGGAAGAGTATATGGTTTCACCCATGGTTAAAAAAGGCGTAAGGTGACCGCAGTGTATGGAAAGCACCAGAGCCCACACTTTCCTGRATGAGGAGCTCTAGTTCTGCAGGGATCTCCCTGGGGCCAGCAATGTGCCTTTTGGAAGCTTTTTCTGGGTTTGTCAAGTCTGAGGCCTTCATCTTCCTGTACTCTGTGTTAGCTGCTAGCTGAGCTGCCAAATCCTTTCTAAAACTTTTGCCTATGCTGAGGATAATTCATCTGAAGGCTGCAGTTACAGAGCCCAGCATTATCAGTCTTTACTGCTCGTAAAGATAATGCCTGTTCTGAGATGGGAGCACCTGAGGCCTCATTTCACTTGCATTCAGGCAGTGAGGGAGAGRGTAATAAAGAGAAGGGTGGAAGTAATGAGTGGTAAGAGGATAAGACTGGGACAGTGCCCAGAGTGCTGATGATGCTGGGTGAAAATACAGAGAGGGGGTCTCTGCTCTGCACAGGCACCACGGCTTGGTGCATCCTTGGTTGCTCGGCTGGCTGAGTCCCTCTCCCTTCTGCTCAGTGTTCAGTAGCTCTCACCGTGTTTAAGTCTGCATTGCCTCTTTCAGATTCCCTATTCAGCATTATTTMAGTATTTAAAGGGACTTCACCTTTCACTGCCTGCACAGCGCTGGCAGCTGTTCTGGCTTCACTGTGGCTTCTCTGTAAGCAGAAAGAGCTGTTCTGCAGCTGGGGCAGTGCGTGCACCTGTGGTTGGGATATAACCTAACATAGAACAGCATCTCTGTGCATGGGGAAGGCACCCCTCTGCTCTCAGGGGCTGTCCATGCCCCATCTCATCTCACAGCTGTTGTTTCAGTTGCCTGCAGAGAAGCAGTTCTGCTCTCTAGGTCTGAAAAGGAGAAGGAAACATTTAAAGCGGGGAAAGCAGGTTAGAGCTATTCAAACTTTACACCACCCACCGGCCACCGTGGGAGTGTCCAGAATAGTTAATGTCTGGGGAGATGGCCAGGGCGTTGTCCTTTCTGTGAGAGGGGAATATGGCAGCTTTGCTGATCACAGGGTGTATCTGCATTAGTAGGACTGTCCCACAGTTATCTGTCACCTCCTTGCCCTGCCTGTGTGATGGACTCAGTCACAGTGCTTAGAGGAAGGGGAATAGAAGGGAGGATGACAGCGTGACAACCCCTCCTTCTTCTTACMTGGGGCCGAAGAGAACCTCACCCACCCCACCTGAGATACTTTTCCACCATATCCTTCCCAGACTGCTGGTCACCAGGCCATGGTGAAGTGTTCAGGCCCTCGGGAGAGCCCTTCCCGGGCTCRGGGATGGGAGTGTGTGCCAACCAGTGCAGGGGAGTTCAGCCACAGGCTGGGAGGGGGTGAATGCAGTCCTGCAGCTGCCTGAACAATTGGAAAGGTGTGGATGCAGCTGTTTTGGCACATCTATGCTATGTACTTATCTGGAGCTGCCTGGGAATGGTGATCTAGGGTCAGATGTAGCTTAGTTTTGGTGAAGGCAAATAGAGCTGGAGTTGTCTTCAGTTGTGCCTTGTTGAAGAACACAGGTTTAGGTGTCAGCTAATCCTCCCCTGAGACAGGTGAGCCTCAARTCCCCTTCCCAAGCAATAGTGGATTTTAATAGTTTGTTCGCCAGGCGTTAGTTGTACTTACCATGGTGGTACAATTGTTATGTGTCCTGAGAGCACCCCAAGGAAAAGCTGAGATTAGTTTAGCTTGAAAAATGCCAGAAGCCCACTTCTCTTTTTGCAGGTTACCTGGAACATACTGTGGGATTGTCCCRYGACATGGATCCAGGGCCTGGTTCTGTCCTTTGCCAAAGACTTTAACACTCTACATGCCTTATGTGCTTCTCTAGCTAATTTGCTGAGGATTATACTTAAATCCACCTTAAAAGCTCCCCAGAAAAACATGCAGGTCTGTGTGTTCTCGGGTGTCTTCTCATTCTTGCTGCCTTTCACCGTTGTCTTCTCTAGTTGCTTTTCTGTGCTCTTAGCCTTAGACACATTAAAGTGCTGTGTGCCCCAGATACATGAGCTTTTAAAGTTGCAGGAAATTTGAGGACTAAATCTATATAAAGGAAAATTTTATGTTTTATTTATATTTAATAATCAGAGTATTATATACATGTTACTTTATCATACATTAATTTGGCCTTTGTTGATCAATCAGCTACCAGAGATGGCAAGGTGAGAAACCTTGCAGTGGTTACCTCAGAAGTGTTTCTGTTTCTCAGTTCAGACTTCAGTATCAAACCCACTTGTAAGGCTCTTTATAAATTAGACACAAATAGTTTTGATGTATTTGAAGGAAATAAATTTCATAGCAGTACCTTCTTTGTAACAGGTAAATTGCAGTATTCTAACGAAAGAAAATATTCTTCCTAAGGCAATGTATTTTAATAGTAATAATAATAATAATAATAATAATAATAATAATAATAATAATAATAATAATATGCCAGAATGACATCTCGTACAGTAAAAATCTTTCACTGTAATGTTCAGGCTTCAAATAATTGAAAAAACGGCAAGATATCACCAGAAGTACTGGACTCACTGGAAAAACGTTTTCTACTTGTTTTGAGTTTTTTTCCTATCACAGTAAGTCAAGTTCTACTTTCCTTTTCCCTACTCTAAAGGATGTAAATGCAACTCACTTGGCACCTCTGTGGATTTAACAGAGGGGAGCTGMGAGCAGAATGAGAACAAACAGTGTAAGTATTGGCAATTTTAAATGACAACTAAGGGTTCATGGCAACAGTGTGGTTTTGAAAAAGTGGTTGCAGAAATAATCCAACAGTCCCCAGGACACAAACAAGGACAAATATCCAGAGAAACAGCCTGTCCACTACCATGGCAACATACTTCCAATCTTCAATGACCTGGAAGAAAAAGCCAATTAAAGATATTAGCAATTTGTCATATTCTTTTGGTMTTCCTTTTGCTAATCCTGAGTTTTTGTTTATGAAAATAAAAGGAAACAAATCTCAAGGTTCAAGGAATAAACTGACTTTAGGCTTGGTAAGGGATTTTTCTCCTGCAACCCTTCTGAGCAGTGGAGAAAAACACAGTAAATATTTCTTGGCTTTTTTGGATCCATCAGATACTGAGTGTGGCTGCCTGGTGTGGTGCCAGCCCTGAAGGACCCACAGTATAATCCAATTAAGGAATTTTTTTTCTTTAATTTTAGTTTGCAGATGCTATTAGTCTCAGTGGGCAAAAATAGATGGTGTTTACTGCTGTTAAACAAGGTTAGCTTCAGAGTTCTTTTCTTATCAGCAGTCATCTTATTCATGGGGTTTAATGCATATTAATACAGTTGCTTTTATTAAAATCCCTTTTTGCCCTGCATGTGTTGCCTGTGAAAGTCATGGTCTTAGATTCTGTCTCAAACTGAAGTGACTAATTGGGCTATTACTGCAAAGGGGAAATAGATCAATCTTCATTTTCATCTCAGGAAGAATTTTTTCCTCTGTCATTGATTCTAGTTACACATGGGATGTCCTCACATCAGTGACGTCAGCATACTTGTCAGTTGAATCATGTCTTATATTAGAATATTACGTATTTTTCCTTCAGTGCACACTTTTAATTTCCACTGCTGCTAATGGGAGTTGAACACTTATGCAATCACACTATACAAATGTACATGAACAGTTGTTTTCAGACTGTCGTGGTGAAGGAAGGAAGCAGAGAATAAAGTTATGAATCTAGACGAATTATATGTAATATCAGAGGACCTTATGTGGAAAGCATTAAGTGGATTTTTAATATATAAAATACTCTTGAAAATTGTTTTTACTATCAAATGAAAGCTTTGTAGATCCTTTAGTGTGCAACACATTCTTGCAAGAATTTCTGAGCTATTACAAAACCTTTTTCTGCTCCATGAAGTCTGCTTCTGTTCAGTCAGCTTCAATGTTTACAAGCTCATGTCTAATGTTAATAGCTGAACTTCTTTATTTATATTGACAGTAATTTCRGTTAATAGAAAACATGAACTACTCAGCAGCATGCTCCTCTAGGGACTTCTGCAAGATCAGAAACCAGACTTTATTTAATCTGCTTGGCTGAGGATGGGGAAGMAAAACAGGAATAGGGAACCTGGAGTCTGACTGGGATCTGGGTTAGAGAGAGGACACTGGTAGGTATGAGGATGATTTTTCCAACCGTGGGTGCTTGTCTAACAAAAACCTGCGACCCACCTGAGTTTTCCAAGCATTATTCACAGAGTATTTCTGTCAGGTTTATTGTGCTAGCTAGTGGCCTGTKAGTAGGGCAGGGGAATAGGGCAGAAGCAGCACTGCTTAGATAAAGTACTTCTCCTAACCAGTAACGAGCCTGGTTTAACTCAAATGAGAGAAGTGTCAGCTCTGCTGGCATTAGGTTTTTAATCCTGCCCATCATATTTGCCATATACAGACTGGTGTCTTAGTCCAGAGAGGGTACTTGCAAAGGCTGCCTACCAATTTTACTAAATCCTCCTGCTATGCTCAGTTGGGTAAATAAACGCTTGGGCTTCAGGTACATTATTTCTGGTTAACTTGGTCTGGCCATGGTTTGAATCACAGTCTTGCTGAATACAATGAAGACAAATATTCTTTTTCTAACCTAGAACAGAATATTGTGTTCTTTCCCTGCCACGCATTGGTTGAATGTCACAACATAGCTTTTTCAAGGGTGTTTCATGTCTTACTGGGCAATCAACAAACTCTTTTTGTAGAAATAGCAATGTTACTTATCAGAAGAGTATTTACAGTTACCAAATTGCTATTCATTAAGTTCTTTTAATGGCATAAATTATTTCCTCYTATAAGCTATATCTAAAATCTCTCTAAAAACTTGACAGTAGCTGGAGAGTTCAAATATGCTTCCTGAGGAGCAGCATGTTACAGAGGAGGACAGGAGATGAAGTTTGGAAAGACAGGGATTTCTCATTTTTACTTACGCTCTGGTCGTTGTCATCGCTTTTCATGTGCTCTGCTATAAAACTGACCCCATCAATTGCTTCTTGCACTTCAGGAGAAAATTTCGCGCCTGTTCTTAACCTAAAATCTCGATGACTGCTGACATTGTCAAGTGTCTCAGAGACTTTCATATCATATCTTTTTGCAGARGCTGTATTCAAAAAATAAGTAGAGTTCTTGTAGAAGTCAGATGGCTCCATACAAGGATTCTCTGCTTTTGTCTTTTTGCAGTTGCACGGCTTTTGCCGTGGAGAATTATTTTCTGGACGCTTCATGAACAGATACGCTGGGAGTCTTTCAAGGAAAACCAGCTTTACCCAAGGRGGCATAGTGTGAGTACTTGGAGATCTGTGGTGGACATTGAGCACACAGACACTGGTTACTATTGAGAAGGTCACCAGTACCATTGTAAACATGAGATACTTCCCAATCAGTGGAACATCTAGAGATGTCGGAGGGACAATTTTGGAGATCAGCAGCAAGAACACAGTCAAGGCAAGCAACACAGATATGCATAAGTTCATTTTTTCACCACAGTCTGAAGGCAAGTAGAATACCAGGATGGCTAAGGATGTAATTAGCACACAGGGAATGATAAGATTGATGGTATAAAAAAGAGGTTTCCTTTTAATGATGAAGTCATATGTCACATCGACATAACTGGGGTCCAAAGGATTTACTGTCCTTCTTCCTGGCAGTGCTATAATGTCCCACTCTCCGCTTGGCATGAAGTCATCCATGCTTGCCATGGAAGTTTTAAGCACCATATCAATTTCTGTGTGGTCGTATGTCCAGGATCGGAACTTCAGTGTGCAGTTTTGTTGATCAAATGGGAAATGCTTGACTTCAATCTTGCAGGCACTCTTGTAAATGGCTGGTGGCAACCAGAGAATGCTTCCATTGTTCTTTACAATTGCATTTGTGTACAGCGAGACTTCATATGTGCCATCCGCACTAACGAGAGGAGAGAAGAGAAAGGAGAGATGATAAAACATTAAGAGGAAAAACATAAAAAACAGAAGAGGTCTGATATTCTTGGTCTTGGGGGCCTCAGTTGTTCCTAGAATCAAAGTTTAGTAATATTTTTATTTTGAAATCTATGTTATATCTATGCTATAACTTGATAGGGAGATCAGTGTATGCATTTCTCCCAGTCAGAGAGTTAATTTTTGGTCCAATACTTACAGAAAAAAAAATTGTAAAATTATTATTAAATACCAAATACACACCTCTGTTTCATTCAAAGAAATCAATGTATTTTGTAAATGTTTGCTCAAGTAATTAAAGCTTACTACATCTCTGAAGKCTGAGTAAAAATGAGATCATCCCATGTGGAAACGGAGGTACCTKTGATCTGGAGCACAGCCACTGCTAAGAGCACAGAGCAACACTTCTAAATGGCTTTGACGAGGAAGTAAGGATGAGCAGCATTAGTTAGAAATGCAGGGAGAGTGTAGGCAGAGGAAATGTAATTATATGGTTTATAATTTATTGCGTCACTCCAGTTAATGTTTACTTATTACAAAACCAGAACAGACAAGCCACAGTGTTCTTAGTGCCCACAAATAATCTTGGCTTTGTATCTCTTCCAACTGCTGAACTTCCACCAGGGGAGACTTCTATGTTGTGATGGGCCCTTTAGCTCAGCGAGATGATCATTATCAGTCAGGAGTCGATATCTTCTGCCCAATATTTCTAAGCAAATAGGGTAGGGCTCTTTAAGCCATTAAGTATCCTGAGGTATTATTCTTGTTTGTTGATGAGACATCATGGAAAATAGAGTTATTTCAGAGCAAAGGGTGATTTTTTCGAAGCAGGGAGATGCTACAAGTATTCAAGGCTTGGCACGTGTGTCTGCATCAGGTTTGGCTCTGGAAAGGGCTAACCTGGGTGAGGCAATGGGTGCCTGGTGCTGAGCTGAGACCTTTGTAGCTAATTCATGCAGAYAGCGAAACAACCAGATGCAGAAGTGAATGGCTACAGCCACTACCAGGGATCGTTAGTTCATTGCCAATAAAATAGCTTTTTTTTTGATATATAAATTGTATCTTACTTCTCACATATCTGTATGTCCCTGAGTTAGCTTTGCCATCGTCCTGGGCAGACTCCTGGCCTGAGAATATGTGGGTTCTTGTGCTGGCTGCCCCCTCTCAGCTGTGGGAAGAGGCTGGGTTGCAGTGCTGTCTCAGAGCCCTCTGCAGTGCTGTGCACAGGCCACAGACAGAGCTGTGGGCATGGGAATGTGCTTTGTGTTCTCCTTAGCACCTTCTTGAACTGACTGATGCCTATGAAACTCTGCTTCAGCAGCAGTAAGTTACAAGGGGTTGTACTTTGTCTAAAATTTAATTTGAAGCTTTGTACTCATGTAAAAATTCAATATGGTGAGGCTTGTTCCTGTGCATTTAAGAAACCTTTTAAAACTGTTTCTTTCTATCCTTACAAATCATTAAATGGTATCACTTGGGCAGTAGCAGAAAGAAGCAGAGGGCAGGGGCACAATTTACCAGAAAAAGCTTTGAGCAGACAGAGTACATCCTAATCCACTGGCTAAATTATTTTGTGACTAATACACTAGTTTTAAGTGTTCATCAAATCTGATTTCCAGTAGTAGGATTCCAAGGACTTAACTCAGTTATATATAAACTACCTGGGTTTCCCATCTGTATATGTTCACAAATCATCATGTGTTTGTGAATTCATTGGTTTTCAAAGTACCATGGAAGTATAAATTTTGATTATTTTTCCCCCCAAAATTTATATCATTCACTTCAAGGTTTTGCTAGAGACTTAAACCAAAGCAAAACAAAGTTGTTAGTTAGCTGTTTGTTTGGAAGAGGAACTGAAGTATGATCTCTTACCACATTTTTATTTTTCTGAGTACTATAAAGCAACAGGRTCAAGTGTTGACAGATTTATTATATATTTTTAGAATTGATTTTTTCAGTGCTTTATGAAAATAGAATATAATTTGATTTTCTATGTGAATATTAACTCTTGGAGTTAAGGTATGTGTGAACTTTSTAACAGATTTATGTCCTGGGGTGTGTGGTAGAGTGGAGATTGGGGGAAGAAGGAGACAAAACTTTGGCTCAGACCCTAAGATGTCTGATAGAATTCCAGATGTCTTCTTGCAATTGCACTTGTACATACAATTCATGCTTTCCATACAGTCTATTTTCATATAAATCTGTCTCAGTTGTGAGTCTTGTCATGGATCCTTGGCTGTGACAGCTCACACTGCAGACATCTTCCAGGTTTGCTGGAATTTCTTTAACCAGAGCCCTGATTTTACTAAAATTATCTTTGAGCCCAGTAGCCCAGTCAGATACACACTTGATACTATGTAAAAGTTACAAAATTCYGTTTTAAAATTTTATCAGACCTACTTCATTGTTTCTGATGCTTGTTCCTTGGTTAAATTTTGTTCATTGTCTGCATAAACTACACCAGTTTTACTTACTTATTGTAAAGCACAATGTCTGGCAACCAGATGTGTTTTGCAGGTATTCTCAGCTTATTTATTCCTTCATAGTCAGAGGGCTTCCAAGCCAGACGATAATCAMTCCACTCCTAAGAGAAGAATTGTACAGTGGTGATGGGAGTGTCCAGACCAGCACTAACAAAACAATCATTTGATGGAGCGAAAGCAGTTGCGTTTGTGGTTTGCAAGAGCCGTTTCTCTGTGGGTTTGTTACCTGCTTCAGCCACACGTTTGTAGTCATGATCTGCTCCCGTTCATTCTGCAGGGAAAAGCAGAGACAAAATTGGCCTCTAAAATGTTTCACTTTATTGCAGTAATAGGATTTATTCAGTGGGGTTTGGAGCATGACTTCATCTAGTGTATTGCAAGACAGACATTTCTCTGAGGTAAGATGGCTAGTCTTGCACACATACTGGTGATAAATAGTAACCCCATAAGTGTAGAATTTCAAATGCCTTTCAACAGGAACAGTTATGGCAGGAGTGAGTGTGGTTATTTGGGAAAAATTACCACCACCCTGCCAAGCTGGTTTCCTCCCCCCACCCCACCCCACTTTCCACCATTGTTTTGAAACAGAAGGTACATTTGACCATCAGGAAGGCCTGCATGAAGTTATGTAAGCTTGATGTAAGGTTTGCCATATAATCTCTGAGCTGGCGGGCTCTGCTTCATCCAACTGCTGTCTCTGGACAGCAATCCAGAAGAGAAAMCTCCCTGCAGCAGATCTGTCAGGAGGATTTCTGCAGGAAAATGAATTAATTCTCTGATCCTGAAGATGCTTGAGATTGTTAGAGCCTCTAATATGCCTCATTTTGTGTTCTGCTAGAAGAGTGAGGATGTAGAGGGACAGGGACTGAGCTGTGTCTATTCTTGATCCCTGCCCATTCATCCAGCCTGTTTAGGTTGTTGATCACCAGGACCTCTGGAAGAAGACATCTCCCTTTTTATGCCCAGAATTTGCMATCTGGGGGGACACTGTGTTAGTGGTGGTAGTGCAGGATGTAGGGAGGCATGTCTGTGCCCAGGTGGAGTTCCTCAGGAGAGAGAGCACTTGAGGTAGAATCATCTGGTATACATGGCATTAAATCCTGTGTGTATACATATATACATACACACACACATACATATATATACACATACATACATACATATATGTGTGTGTGTGTGTGTGTRTRTATATATATATTATATCCAGCCTGCATGTGTGTGTGAAACCGCAACTGTTTGTACATTTTCCCTTTTGTTCCATCAGTGTCTCTCTCATTTCCTCTTGAATTTCAGAATACAAATTCTCTAGGTCTCTAAAAGTTTGCAGCGGTCCAGTCACAAGCCCTTACACAAATTCTTGCAGGGAAGCAGTCATCTGTATCTTCTTTGTCATCCAGGGAGAGAGCAGCAGAGTTGAAAGCCCCAATTCAGGAAATTATTCCCATTTATATGCTGGCTCTTGTTTCCACTGCAGTTARTGTTAACCTCTCTTAGCAATGATGTGTTTATACCTTGGAATAACTGTCAAACACATGCTAACCTTGTGGGTGAAAATGTCTTTCAAACCCATTGAAGTAATTTTTATTGACTATGGGGAGCYGCTTTCGTGAGGATTGTCTTAACCATGTTAAGATATTCCAGCCAGAACTAATGTGTGTTTTTCTTTATAACATTCCACAACTCCTTGTTGATATGCCTGATATGTCATGTGATTTTGATCTGGCTTTGTAGCTTGTTTCAGGCCATTGAACCACTTCAGCAGAAGATGGATTAGCATTCCACTGATGGTGGATGGTGTGCACAGCCCAGTATAGCTCCTGACCTGCAGTAACTTACAGTAGCTGTACTGAAGTCAGTGGAATGATTTTGAATTTTAGATAGATGTAATTTTATTGGATGAAGATCTGGCCACTCTCCTTTAATGCATAGACTGATTTCGCTGTTGTAGCTCTATTGTGAGGTATAAAACCAGTAAATTGCATGTATAATACTATTAATAGTATTATACTATTAATAGTAATAGTATACTAATATATATTAACATATATTAATAGTATAATACTATTAATAGTATTATACAAATGAGAAAAGAAAAGGGACACAGTAATACCAATATGACTATTAGAGTGCTGTGCAGGTAGTAATGAATTAAAAGGCATAGCCTAATTTGAACTTACCACGCTGATGAGCTGTGCCAGGGAAACCTGCAGTTCTATAGATACCAACTGGGAGGAGTTGACAGCTGGTCGAATTAACTTATTGTATCTGTCAGGACTCAGTAGGTGGTTCATTAGCTTTTCTTCAGCATCTGCTGCCATGCTTCCTGTAAAGCACCACAAAACAGGATTATGGAAGGGAGACCAAAGTGACATGATGTAGGGATCACAGAATATCTGTGCGTGAGATCATCTTTGTGAAATAATGACAGCTTTTGATTTTCTAAAGACTGTAGGCTTGTGTGAGCAGGAGGATATGGTGCTTGCACCAATATCTGTCCTGCTGAAGTTGACTGTCTTTCACAGAGCACAGATCAAAGCAGATCAACTTGAACCTTTTGGGTTTTTTTGCAGTAAAATGTGAAGCTCAAATTGATAGATACTTTTGGGATTACACTGAGAAATAGAAACTGGAAGCAAACCACCCTCTTAATAGCAGATGAAGAATTATTCTATGATCCAAAGGCAGGGGGTCCAGCTATGACTTTTCTCTTTAGTGCTGTAGGAGACAGAGTTGTGGGTACACATACAAATTTAAAGACTGTGATTATGTAGGGGATAAGCTGAGGAGTCATAAAGGATTTTTACTGATTGGTGACTCTTTGGTAGCTAGTGATGTTTCTGTTTTAGAATTTGAAAACCCCAGGCAGTATGTAAGCCTTATTTTATGTGRAAGCAAAACCTGATTTGTGGGCTAGCACAAATACTGTAAATCTTTGATTACTAAAGCTGAAGTCCAGTGACTACAAAATAGAGTATCTATAGGTTACTATCAAACAAGCCTGAACATACTCCATGGAGCAGAACAACTTCTGGCACAATCCAAGAGGTAGCTTAATCTGTACTCATGTTCTTGTGTGTGCTTTTTGAAGTCATCCCAGTGGAATTTTCAAACCACTATTGACCACATGATAATACTGATGACCAAGGTCCTGGTAACATCCTGCCAACAGAATTGACCCAGAGACATCATGCTGTATGTCTAGCAGCTCTGTGTTGTGATGCTGGTGGTGATGGAATTAGAGGTGTTAACCAAAGCAGGTTCCAATGCAATTGATAGAATGATTCTTCCATAGCAAAGATCACCTAATTCAACTCACTAATTCAACTCTAGATACTGCAGTAATGAGGGTAGTGTCCTTACAGCATACTTATTTCATTATTTCCCAGACAAGTTCCACACAGTAAAAATCATTGGCCGTACAACTATTTTAAATTTGTKATACATTAATTTGTTCTGTTTTGTTGGTTTTTTTTTTATATTGTAGCATATCCATGAGATGCAGGGAAAGGCAGACATCAAAAGGTCAGGATCAAAGAGCAGCCAAGGTTTGTGTGCATTTCTGGAAGGTGCCTTGTTTCCTTGTGAACTGGGCTGTAAGTTGCTAGGCTGAACAAGTCTCTCTTGAAACTTGGTTCTTCTGAATCTGACTCAGGTTAAAAAAATACCCTAAGAACTTCTTATTTCTGATCCAGTAAGAAAGTGGAGAGAGGTAAAAGGAAAGATTGCCAAAAAGAGATTTCACATCTAAGAACAACTTTTATTCAACCTCTGTGGAAAGGTTGAGGTGAACACCAGGCTTGATTTAATTMTTTTAAGATCAGCATATGCTGTGGCACTGGTAGCCCAATTTTTTTCACGTATACTTAACAATAACATTGTTCTTCCGAATAGGCTTCTCAAATACTTCCCAAGGCATTTGGGAAAACTAATTTGGATGAATGCATCTGTGTTTGTTGGGTCAGTTTGTTTTTTGATTCACACTTGCTTTGTGCAGCCCTGCAAGTCATTATAAAAGCCCTATACYGTGTGATATTTTAATATTACGTTTATTCTCAATGTAAGGTGCCTAAACAAAAGCTTACCAAGCTAGAGTTATGCTGGTTCTTGCAAAGCTCCCGATTCCAGGGTGGGGGTGGGGGATATTTGTATAGCAATCAAGGAAGAGCTAAATTTGATACTGTGAAGAAAAGGAGGCCACGTTGTAGGAATGAATAKTTCTGTGGTTATAAGGATAGGTTAGAAGTCCTGTGGTAGTTAAAGAGAGAATTCTGGTTGGAATTATTTTATTGTGTGGTTTGGTGGACTTTTATGTTGGTTTTGTTTGTAGTGTTTATTTAGCAGACATTCTCACTGCTGCATATGTAAGTGACATAAGCCAATGACTATAATTCAAATATAAATAAATTGTCAGTTGGTTTGTTTCATGTAGTGGTCACTGAATACTGTTAGCACAGACAGAGAGTTCTTGTTTGAATTGTTAAATATGTTTTCACTGTATTGCTGCCTTTGTCTGTGAATATTCCAGCACAGAGAGTATTTGTTAAACAGGAAGTAAGCAGTAGGAACTGCAGAATATTTGCGGAAAGCTAATTCGGTATTTGCAATTAGCTTTTTCTCTGAAACCTGCTTTTAGCAATCACAGTTGTCTGGTCTGCAAATCAAAACATACTGTGGGGTCTGCATGTCTGGTGAGAACAGCTCAGATTTTGAAGTACTAACTCTGTTAATAAACTTTATGCAGACTAATGACAAGCCATGACTTTAATTATAAAAAATTATTTGTTTAACAATGAATCCCTGTAAGAAATTATTATCTGATCTTAGTGAAGGCATTCCTGTAATGAATAATTCTTTATAAAATTGCCATCTCATCCCAACCTTTGTAACTTAATAATCAGAAATAAAGCTCAAAGGGGCTGCTCCGTGACCTCACTCAGATGCCTGTATCACACACCACTAGATGTCAGCCCTGCACTGCCTTAAAGCTTGTTAAAGCCAATCTCTCTGTAAATACCGGGGAAAATGAGTGATTCTTGTATAATTTTTATAGTCTATTTTCCATTAACAATCTACATATTAACCAGATGGCACCTAAAGAGAACAAAATTACCAGGCATTCAGGTTCCTCTTTATGTGCGTTGCATGTCTATAGCCAGGCTTTTGAAACTTCTCTTTCTCCCCTCCGAGTTGGAAGAAATGGAAGCGCCGTTTCCCACGCAAACTGTTTTTTTCCAAATAGCGATAATCACCGTAGATGTTGCAGGGGGTAGATTGATGCTTTTAGAGAAATGATTTTTAAAACAGTGATGAAGCAGTCCTAATTTGGGGGTGGAGTATTTTTGTGTACTGAAAGCAGTAATAAAGAAAACTCATTGGGGTGGATCCTGAGCTGGGGAAATCATTTTAGCTTCACTGAACATGCTACACATCTGCTCCGTGACAAGGAGAGCAATTGCCACATAACTTGCAGTACACATTCCTCATTAAGTTTGTTTTCTCTGTGGGAGTATGAGCATTAAAAAAAAAAAAAAAATTGCATCAGGATGCTTCCAATTTCACAGCAGAAGAAAATAAACCACAGAGTTTATTCACACCCCTGTGGAGACTTTCCTTTTTACACGGTCTAATTTAAATAGATAAAATGAAATAAATAGCCATCCTGTGTTATGCTGTTTGTTTTCAGTGTAGTGACAAATTTGTTGGAGCGATTTTCACAGAAAAGAACAAGGAGCAATGCTGAGAGATACAGGCAAGTCCACTGTTATCACTGTCTACATTTCAAAATTTAAGCTAAGGCATATTTCCACTGTTTCTCTGAATTCAGTTATTGTAATAAATGTTGAAATAGTGTTTGTTTAGAAGTATTATTGTAGCATGTGTTATCATTTTAGTTCTTTATTCTCTCACAAATAAGTGACACACCAAATTCCCATCTGTAATTAGTAAAGAGCAAGCGAGAAGCAGCAACGAAAAGTCCCATTACCTTCTCTGAAATTACTTTGTGGTGTTGTTACTTCTCAACATATTCTTGAGCAAAAAGATTTTCATAACCTCTTAGAACAACACATGCTGATTTGGAATGCTTATTATTCCAGTGGAAGGGGCAGTGAATTTGCTGTATTTTAAAGATTTTCAATTTTTACATTACAATTAATGCAAATAAAAAGGAAATACTAAGGGATTTAAAAGTGTATAATTTAAGAACCTAAAGTGGGGCCTCACTCTTCATTTGTTACAAAGCAGATGTTTTCTAAAGTTGCCTTTCAGTGACTGAAGAAACAAAACAACCAGGGATGAAAAGGTAAAAACGGGAAATGTGTTATCTTTGTCTTGGTTCGGTTTCAGCCAGTTTCTCTCACAACACTTCACYGGAGCCTTTCCATGGGAAGAAGCTCCCATGGTAAATGCACTATTTCATGCTGCTGTCAGGCAATTCATGTTGTCTAAAACATATCCAAGAAATCCCAACAAACTAAAGGAAATTTTCTTGAAGTAAGTTTGCTTTTTGTAGCCTTTATTTACATATGACAACTTAATTTAAACTGTTTACATTCTAATAAAAAAAAATTAGGAATTATGAACTTTGCAAAATATAGGAACTTTAACAAATACTGGTAAAGGGATGAGATCTGTGTTATTTATGGATCATGCCATGGTTCATTTTTTCACCTTCAGCACAATATCTGCATTTGCTATCAGAGATCATCCTGGGAGCATCTAAAGGGATATTATTTAGTGATTATCATTGTCATCTGCAGTTATGTAATTTTACATCTCACTTAACTGTCTGTCCATATGCATCGTAGTGCATTTGCTGATACCAAACAAGTCTGAAACAACACTAAAATAATCAATTTTATGCATCCTCTTAAAGTCAGCAACCTCCCAAGGTGATAGTTACAAATTGTCTGATAGTTCATATCACTGTCCTACCTCTACCCCCAAAAGCTCTCCCTGTTCTGAAACTGTATCTGAAAGAAAAGGTCACTTACCGTTAAAACAAAAGGAGCCCACTACAAAGAGAAAGAGGGTGTACATTTTCCTCATGGCAGTAACAAGAAGAAGTGGATTACTGTTCTTCGGTTAAGACAGCTGGCAATAGGCTCTGTTGTCAGGGATGCACAGGGAAGAGATGTAAAAGCAAACCTGAATCTTGGAGGTACGAAATGCCTGGAAAGAGACAGACAGTAGGACCTGACAGAAGCGTTCGGCAAAGTGGAATTTTCGTGAGCATAGTGGTCCCTCCCCCTTTGCAGCTGTTTAAAGAGCTTTGTGAAGAGGAAAAGCACATAAGAAGAGGGAACATAATGTGATAATGTTGGAAAAGAGGAAATGAAAGAGCAAGCTAAGGAATATAATGTGAAAAACACAACAGCTTAATTCTTGCTACTAGATAGCATTTAGAAGGCCTTCTGATTAATGAGTGCAATGGGTGCGAATAGCTGTGTGGGAAGAGCTGGTTATGACTTTGTGCCGTAAAACCTGTTAGTGTCAGTAAATTATAGCCCCAGCAGAGGTAATTTTCTGTGTCAAGAGAGAAAGTTTATTGCCTACTGCCAATCCTTTTCCACTCCAAGGCCCACGTGTTTGATCTCTTTAAACTAGAGCTCCAAAAACTTTTTGGGAGCACCAAAAGAGGAATAGAGAATTTGTTGTCATTAGCATCTGACAGGTTTTTTAAAAGAAAGATAAAGCAACCTTTGAACTTATGAAGTAGCAATAGTGATAAAGACACGCCAGAGGAGCATTAGAGAAATTCTATGGAATTAATCTTTTGGAGCAGAAGGGTTCAGCAGAGTGATGAGCGTCAYGTGTTTTGGGACTTGCCATGGGGAGACTTGTGTAGAAGGAAAGGGCGAGAAGATCTTATGTGCCTTTGCAAGCACTGTAGGACAGGCTGAAGTCCATGGACAGGAAAAATACAAAAGGTGCTTATCTTCTAAATACTGTTTTATGTCCGTATTGGGATTCCTCTGTGCTTCAGGCTGCAGCTCTGCTTTTCTCTCATCTCCCAGTGGACTAACACCACTGACTGGGATGGAGGCATTCCTGATTTATTGGCATAACATACCAGACTTCTGCATCCAGCACAGTTGATACCTGATGGATTATTTGGAGAAGGTCAGCTGCTGCTGTGTTTAGGCAAGCTGTCAATGTAGTGTTGAACAACTCATTGCCTTCTTCCTAAGCGTTTTAGCAACCTCCTTTTCTCATTAAACAGGCCAGTATGTTATAACTTTGTTGTCTTTAAAGGAGGTAGCCCAATATACAAAAAGACTACCAAAATTTTTGGTAATTGTACTGTGTACAATCTATGGAACTTCTCTAAACAGGCTTTTTATTATTATTGGCTCATTTCTTTGGTTTGGGAGAATGGATTCAGTGAGAYAAATAGAAAAGCACTCACTGCAGGGACTTCCGTTTGGATAAAACAAACTGTCACACCAGCTTTGATGAAGTGATTTCTGCTGTTGCCTTCCCTTACTCTGAAAACCCAAGGTATGTCAGCTATACTATATCCTCCACTGAGAATTCCCAGTAGTTCTTTAAAAAGCTCACAGCCTTCTACTGTGAGAGGGATGGCTTGTATGTTCTCACCTTTCCTCACCTGCAATCTCAAGCAATTTCTTTTAACAAAACTCCCTCTATTATAATCTCTCAGGTCTTATAGCGGTTTTAACTTTAAAATCCCCCAGACTCTGATCCCCTGTAACTTCTAAACTATTATATATATGCATACGTGTGATCAATTTGTTTAGAGGTGTATTGTATTTATTGTATCTAATGCTATGCAAACATCTCGGATGATAAAAAGTTCTATGGACTATGTAGGAATTGCTGGTTGATGACTTCTGTAGACTCAAAAAAATTTTGCAGTACACTGTTGCCTTATTGTTAACCACACCAACATAAATGTGCTGGTTTTGCTGCTGATCTTAATAACTAAGTTGAGCCAGGTATCAAAGGTCATCTGTGCTAGCTCCTGCCTGTTATTTTCAATCTTTTTTTCTGCTTTCATCACTCTCTTTTCCCTCTTATTCAGTATCCATTAGGTGGAATTGGTTTAAATTTGGATTGTTTAGCCTGGAGAAGAGAAGGCTGTGGGGAGACCTTAATATGACCCATAAGTATTTAAAGGGGCTTATAAGCAAGATGGAGACAGACATTTTAACAGAACCTGTAGCAATAGGACAAGGGGTGATGTTTTTAAACTAAAAGAGGTGGATTCAGACTAGATTCAAGGAAGAAATTTTTTACAATGAGGATGTTGTAACACTGGAACTGGTTTCCCAGAGAGGTGGTGGATGCCCATCCAAGGAAACAGAGGCAGATTGGATGGGGCTTTGAGCAACTTGGTCTAGTTGAAGATGCCGTTGCTCATTGCAGGAGGAGGTTGCACTAGGTGACCTTTAAAGGTCCCTTCCAACACAAATTATTCTACGATTCTAAACAGGGTGGGACCTGAGGGGGATTGTGAATGGTTTCAGTGAGACAAACAGAGCAGTCATTGTGGGGACATCTACTTGGCTGAAAAAAGCCAGTGTAGACCTAGCGAATACCTGTGAGTAGATTAACTGCATGAAAATATAAAACTAATTCTCTGGTTTTCTCCAGTGTTTAAGCATGTAGAAAAGAAATCTTAGAAAACTGTACTCTTTCAAGAGTCAGAAACTCTAGGAAGCATGTCCCAAGTAAAGTCTTTATCCTGAACCTCCTACTTTGTGCTTCTCATGACAGTGTGCTTGTCTTGTACCTTGTCAGAGGTGTGTATATCAAAGACCTTGCTACATTCTTGAGCCTGCTGGGCAAGATTGTCTCATAATGTACAGGGAGTTGCTTTCAAGGAGCTAAGCCTTCAGTTAATAAGGGTGTGTTTGAGCAAAGTACCAGTGTGATGGGGAAGAAAGACTGCATCTGTTTCTCAGTTGTTACTTTCTGATGTCTGACCTATTTCTCCCCAAAGGCAAATCTTCCATCTGCCAAGCCAGCCTCTGTGTTTCTGCAGTGATTTCAGCAGTAACAGATGCATGGCCCCTGAAGTCACTGTGCTTGTACCATCTATGCTGTGTGGTGCTTGAGAGCTGAGTAACAACTCGGGGTATAACAAAAGAGGCTGGGATTGCTTCGCCAAAGCAGTGGTCCACCCCAGAGCCCAAGGGTCACAGATCATGCACTGAGTGCCCTGGTTGTGCTGCTGAAGCTGAGGCCGAAGGGAGGAATTACCACAGCTCGTTGTCATATTCCTTCCTTTGCAATCCACTTGTGTTCGTTCATTCTGACCGAGCACTCGAGGTCTTCCTTCATCACTTGTGCTCTGCAATTGTTTTCCCCACAAGTGATGCTGCAGGATTCCATTTGTTCATTAAGTTGAGGTCCTGAAATGAAAAGCCTTTTTAGTAGACATTAGCATATGTGATATTGTGGATTTGCATGCTAATGCACTGTGAAAGCATGGGCATAGCATGGCAGAGAGCCATGCACTGAACTGGCTGGGGGGTTGCTGCTGGTGCTGTAATGCTTTGCATGCCGTAGGGTATTAGCGCTCTTAGACGCATGAGGAATACAAGATGTTCAAGTGTCCAGGAAAACTGGCAGACCCCTTCTGTGGATTTATCATGGTGATATCCAGCTGCTGCTTGCATTGGGAAAGGACCAGTCAGAAATGCTGGAGCTTTCGAAGTGGAATCAAGCTGGGGTGTAGCCAGCTTCCTTAATGAGACAAGTACAGGTAGAGGGAGTTTGCTGCAAAAATAAATGCTTCCAAGTGGAAGGGCACAACTAGTTTCCAGTAGTTGTGACACTGAAATGGAGTTTCAGAACRCATAGGACTGACTTACTGTTGCACTAACAGAACAGCTGTCATTTTCTGGTTGAAAATTGCCACAGAAAATGTCAGCTACTAGCAATTTTTTTTCCTAGCACCTTAAGTCTGAGTGAACTTGATGATATCTGCAGAAGTCCTGGCTCATGTCATCAGCAGCAAGGCTTACTTTGCTCTCTGATGGGTTGAAAAATGGAACTTCTTACAAATAACTTCTGCAAATATCCAGTGGGCCTTGCAGGTAAAATCCTGGTTTTCCCTACTCACCACTACCTAGATAAGCTTATTAGAACAGCTGTGCTGGAGCCAATATTGGGCATTCCTGGAATCTTTTTTCCTTAAATGGCACTTACAGTCCCATTAGAGAAGTGTGATGCCTTAGTTATTGTGATGCTAATGTTTTTGGGTTAAGTTGTACTGCTGCAGCTTCATTTCATGCTGTAGTGTAGCCCAGTTTAAAATCTGCAAGGCAAAACAAAATTGTGGCACTGTAGTTCCAGTAACTGTCAGCTGGATGTGAGCTTAGCTAGGTCCTCACAACTGTTAGTAGAAATTAGTGGGAAGGGCAAGGGTATGTGGAATATTTAGTCTGCTGTAATCTAAAGCTTTGGAATTTAGTAAGCTTTTTCTGGATTAGTAGATGCTTTACACTGGAGAACTAGTTTTCATCCAGAGGCTTACTCTACAGACATGGATGATGTCTGTGTGGGTAATCGTCATAAAGTTGTTTCCTACAGCGTTTCTGCAGATACATTTGCTTTGCCAGATGGGTTCTAACCAATTTGTACAGGTATTTGTAATAAGCTGTCTTCAGGCAAAGCGAAACGCCATCAAGCTTTTGTAAATGGCAGTGCAAAACAGAGCTGTGGATGCTACCAAATTATCAGGTAAATAACACTCCTTTAGCATTTCAAACAATGATACTATGTTATCCCATCAGAATCTGCTCCAAACCCACAAAATATTCCAGAGAATTGCCACCCATAGCACTGAGATAATGTCAATGACAGTAATGACTCTGGAGCAATGGATGCAATTCCAGTTTTCCTAGTTAAAATAGGAATTATTATGGATAAATGAAAAGCCACATTTCTGCTCTGGAGTATGCCTGGTGGCAGACAAAGTCACTTCTGGAAAAACAATACTTTCCTTTTCTGGTTAATTTTTGGAAGTTGTCACCGTGTGCTTTATGAGCTACAGGTGCGTTGTGTTTGTAGAGTGCTTAGTCAATGATATTAAAGCCTCTAACACTCACTGGTGATCATCACCATCTTTAACCTCCAAAGTGCACAAGTGTAATGAGTCCAGAGAACTCTCCAAAGCGGTGCAGAAGCAGCAGCTGGAGGTGGTTATGCTATTTCGGAGCTGACGTTTTAAATTTTATTAATTTCTTTTGCTTCATCTTATGTGCTTTGAGATTTGTTGTGCAACAACCTGTTGACTGCCCAATATGTGACTGGCAAACAGTCATACATTCTTTGAAAACATTGTAAATGGAGCTGTAGCCATTCTTGCAGTGCCTGTATTTTGTATGAAGTTAATAAAAAGGGGCTAAATACGTGCACATCCTTGCCAATACCACTGTGTTCCTATATGCAGCATGAGCATTTTTGTGTGCTCTTACTTTCTGAAGTAAAAATTCTAAATGTAAATTCCAGGAGTAGGAAACTCTATTTGTTAAGTTTATCCATCTTGCTACATTATTCTGACAAAGAAACTGTGCTTCTTTGCCTGCCAAATCACTGTAATTGTTGTGCAGTTTCCAGTTTTGGTGTAATGGCAGAGTGTATTAAATCTCTTGGTAAAGGTCCATTTGTAAGCTTTTAGTATTCAGAATGTTTTCTAGATTCAGTAGAATTGCCACCTTTAATCCTCATCACTTTATTTATTATCAAACAGAACCTAAGAGTCAGTTACTAATGATTTATTTCTGACTTTCTCAGTTTTTACACTTTTCTACTGAAATACGTGGAAGGTCCCATAGCGAAAACCTATAGCAAACAAATATTTACTATGGATGCCAAAAATTATAATGCATATAACATTGCTGTGAAATAAAACATAATTATCTCAAGAGTAAAGAGTAAGCACCCTGTGCTAAGGCAAATGCACAATCAAATATGCAGATTGAAATTTTGATATCATTTACTACTGTGTTTTCTGCAGTAATTGGTAAGCTATTGAGAAAAGCTCTACTGTCTACTAAAAGAAGATGCTATGAATAAATCAAACATGATATTTTCAAGCTGTTGTGGAATTTAATGTTGCATGGCCAGACCTGCAGATCTTGCTCAGACTGTGAGTTTTATCTATGAGGTTGGCAAATTTTGTACTGGACAGACTTGTATTAAAAGGATCACTTTTGTGTCAGGAAGATGATTTTTTTATCTCAAGATGTCTCTCTATACTGCAGGATGCTAACAGCAATAGATAAGTACATATGTGGTCATCTGGAAAACCCAGCAGTGCCGTGGTGCAGAACATATTCACTGCAAAATTGTGAAGAGTTTTACTTGATTTCTAACCATCACCCTTCACTGAGGCAGACCTGCCCATTGCTACCTCCTTCCTTGCTGTCACTGTGTTGGGCCCATGTCAGGATAGTAATGGCTGTTTCGTACACTGGGCTTTTAGGATGAGACATTGGCATTTGCAGGTTAATCTTCTGTTACTGAGATCACTTGTGTGCCTGAAAAAAACCAAACTCACCACCGTTTGTGGCAGTCCAAAGGTTTCTCTCTCACACCCATGATGGAGGGAATCATAACTTCTGTATCTGCACATCTCTTCAGCTGGAGGAGTAGGAGAAGAGTGAAGGAAAATTGCACTGTTTAAGCTTGACCTTTTTATTTGGAACAACTACATTTCAAAATGAGAAAACTGAAAAAGTGCAGAAAAAAAAAAGGGCTTTAGGATATAAGACTGAGAGCCAAAAACCACGGGCTTTGTTCTCAGCTCTCCCATGAGTCTCCAGGGCTGTGTTCAGCTAAGTACCATCCTTGCTCAGTGCTTCATTTTCCCCAGGTGTAAAGCAAAGATAAGGATTTGCAAAGAATTAACTAGTGTTTGTAAAGGGCTTGGATGGCAAGGAATGAAAAAGAATCATGAAAACACAAGGAAGCTGTGTAGTACTTTGGCTTTCACACTTAAACTTCTCCTGCCAAAGAGGCTTTTGCTTGTTCTTTAACAAGTGAATGAAATGGATCCTGGGTTTGTCTGTCATAAAGTTAATTTGATCTCTCTAAACTGATTAATTAAACATGTTAAAGAAATGTGGCCAGGACAGGTTAGCAGGGCATGTGGTTCTCTAGATATGGGAGGGTATTATGCCTAAAATCTTTGATATGAGAGACTTTCCTCAAGGTCACTTAAAAGTGTTTGGGTAAAAGCCAGATCTGTTCCTGCTGCACTGCAGAGAGGGATGGAACTGAAAACACAGGTAGAAAAGGTTTCACAGGTGGAGATGCAGGCACAGCCTTAATTTTTGCCTAGAGCAAGGCCCCAAAATTAATTATTTGAATTAGGGCTTTTATACCTTCTTCGCTTGGGAAGTAGCAGGCACTGGGAGACTTGGAAGCCAGGGGTCTGATAGCAGAGCAGATAGGTGGGAGATGGAACACCGTGTTGGATGCAGGGGGTAGTGGTGCCAGGGCTGAAGTGGAAGTCTAAGCCGGAACTTTTTTAGTTCTGCTCACAGCCAAGTATAGGATAGGAGAGAGTGGCAGTAGGGAGTGGCAGCAGGAAGTGCTGCCAATCACCATGACGGTGAGCACGGAGCTGGCAACAAGGAAGGCAGCCCTAGGAAGGAGGCCTTTCATACAAATGCCCTGGTCACCAAATGATCCATAGCCAATCTACTGGATCTGCTACTACTAAACCTGGATTCCCTACTCCTGCTCTGCGTTTGGGTCAGAGAGAGCATCGAGTACTCTCCATGTGACCAGCTGGACTGCAGGTTGTGTGAGAAAGCAGCAGCTGTGCCTGCTCCTAACAATTCTTGGAGGCTCCTTGTCATGGCCTGGCCATGCTGACAAAAGTGGTGACGTGTTAGAAGCAGGAACAGCAGATGGCAACCAAGAGCTTGGCTGCTGATGCACACAGGGCAATAATGGAAGCATAAGAAAGGGATATTATGCAGGATAATGAAGCAATTCCCAGGTCTTGGATTTGAAAATTCAGTATTTGTATATCAAGTAACAAAAATTTTATAGAGCCATATGTCTGACAACCTGTTGGGGGTTTTTTCTGATTATCTCACTTGACCTAGTAAAAGATCCTATTACTGCCTGCAAACTTTGCCACTTTTGTGAACCTGTCATGTAATGACTAATATTTCCTCTGCTATTCCTTCAACTTTGGTCTACTGGGAAAAACTAAAAAACTCTAAAACTAGGAAACCATTAGAAAAACACTCTAAATGACATTGTATATTCATTATTTTTCCAAGCCAAAAACAGAGCTCCTTAGTTTGCTAGACGATAACCCAATATCTCAGTATTACACATCAATATGTATTTAATGGGGAAACATGAGCATCTAGACAGGCACTTCTATTGTTTTGGGGGCTTTTTTTGTAACTTAGAGCAAGAATCCAAACTTGAATTTAGATTTTTAAGTACGTTAAGCTTTTGAAGCTTCATCAGTGTCCCAAATTAATGGTTTTTTTCTTTTGCTTTACCCATCATACCACAGCAGAATTTGTTATTTCCAAGTCAAAGGAAGCAGTTCCTTCTGTCTCTTCACATTTGGTTTTTGTAAGTTTCTTTAATGCCTCTGGTTCTATCATCTGCGCTATGTGGAAAGCAGTAATTTGTGCTGACATCATCTAACTGCCCTGAAGAAAAAATATGTTGCGTATCAGCAAGGAAAGGGAGAATTTTATCTATAATTTACGGCAATAATGGGGTTTAATTCACAAAGTCTCATAGCATCTCACACACTGACAGATTCTACTATCATTAGTGACGTCTTGGGATTCTGTTGTGTGGATTTAATCAGTTATGACTGAAAGGAAATCATTATGAGGGCCTCGGTTTTGTAACCACTTCTGGGGTTTATTATCCTTTGTGGCAGTTGTGCTTATGAGAACTCAGCAGCCGTTTGTTTTTCCAAGCAAGGAAACCCACACAAATTATTGATACTTCAGGGGGTTGGTTGTAGTGAGGTGGTGATGCTGAATAACAGGCTGGGTCCTCCTCCCCAGCAACAAAACACCGTGACAGCCCAGACTGATGGATGGACATTTGGTGGTTATTTGTAGTTCCTTAACCTGCCGGGGCTGTGCTGATGGCCCTGCCTTCAGCACAACACCGTGCCATGCAGGCAGCTGCAATGCCCAAGGGACACACAATTACTCTCCATTTCCAGCCCGTGGTGTCCCTGAGCCACACAGAGCTCACCGGGGGACCCAGCAGCATCTGTGACCTTATCTTTACCTTCCCTGTGCACCTTATTGTCTCTGTATTTTTTCCCAGTGGATGGAAATCGTGTTATATGACACATAAGACAATATATTGTCTCTAGCTTAAGAAACTGTATTTCTGTTTGAAGAGATGATGTACCTGATTAAGTAGATAATACATTCGATTCAGCAGGTAATAGATCTGACTCACTGGGTCATTTATTTGTTTCCTAAGTAGTACATATAAAGTAATTAACAAAGCATCTGGCTTCCTACATGATCTGGTTTGTTTTTTTTTTCCTTTATCCTGTATAATTAACTTGTGTGTGTCTGTGTGATTCCTCTCTAGTATAAAATCCATAAAGTCTCTGTCAAATTGGGTTTCTGACATGTCTATCCCAGTATGTGGTCAAAAACAATAGTTGCCCTGTTGTCACATAAAATTCAATAGCAGTCACTCTGCATGTGGCCATGAGCTAAATATAAACATGGAATACATTTGCTTGTCAGTAAAGGTGCTGTATTTTTAGAATTCAACTGGAACCTTACAATTTCTTATCTGTTATTGGAAGTCTACAGTGTCTTGCATAGCCAGAAACCTATTTTGAGTTGTACCCAGTGCAGTCCATATTCCATCTGCTCTTTATTTGTGGCAGTCTGAAGCATGCCAGCATGCAAGAGGACAAAAGCCATCCTGTTTTGACTGGGCTAGAACAGTGTCCGTGATATTCTTGGTACAGTCCCATTTGAGGCAGTGGGAGTAATTGATTTACTGGGACTGAGACAAAATCGGATGGATCAGGCCAGATCAACACAGAATTAATTTGGTGAGGATTTTTCTTGCTGAAAATTTTTAATAAATATTTTCTGTTGTCATCATTCCGATGAAAATGCTCTGATTTTGAGTAAGTTGTAAATATTGCAGTCACTGAACTGGAGATACGCTGAGGTGAAATGCTTCTCGTCTCTGCCACTGACTTCCTTTCCTAGAGTTTTTAAAATACTCACATTCCTCTTTTTTAAATTCTTTTAGTTTAAATGGCCACTTTCCACTGGGAGCAGGAAGATTCTTGGTTTGAAGCCTGTGCACTCATTTGAAACTCAGAGCTAGGTTGGGTAATTCTGCTTGCCCCTACCTTGTGTATGACAGATGTGTCCTGACTTCTTATGATTTACGTGACTTTTTTCCACCTAAATACCATTTTGTTGAGGTTTCAGTTACTTCTAAGTGCAATTAATTTTGTAACAACTGTCAGTGGGGAGTTATTTTTCACCTGAAGACAGCTACTGAATGTGAGCATCTGAAAGAAAGGTGAATCCTTTGTCATTGGAGCTGTGACGTTTATCCAAGGGACAACACTCATCCTTCCAGCCCTCCTAGTGACCCGAGCTCCTTTAGACCTTGCAGTTTGAGAAGATGATACGCTTGAGGCTGCTGTCATTGAAACACAGAGCTAAAGCTATCTTAGAATGTGAGATGAAAGGGGTTGGAAATCAAGGTTTTGGAAAACAATTTCTTCAGGGATCAGTTACTCTGGCTGAGAAAGAGGAAGAAGCTGCCCAGAGAGCTTATAATACTTGATTTCTTTACAAAGGCTAACTCTGTCAGGAAAAAGAATTTTAAATTGCTATTTGTTAAAGATTTGTCATCACCCTTCAATATGATATATGGGAATGGTTAATAAAGAGGCCAAAGGCCTTTCATAGTGTCTCTTGCAACATTAGGGGAAGCTCACCTTGATAAAGTGTTTCATTCCAAGATTCAAAAACTTCTCTTTTAGATTAATCCCTTGGGTTTTGCTTAATTCCCAGAAGAAAAAGCTCTTTTTTAACAGGCAAAATTTATCATCCACTTATAATCGAACTGTCTTATGTTTCTCTGAGCCTGGTGGTTCTTTCTGGCTTTGAGCTACCAACACCGGGATCAGGGAGGCTGCAGAAAGTGAATGACTGGCACAGGAGAGCAAAAATATGTGGATTAAAAAGATACAAATATCTGTGCTGGGAATGAAATTGGATTTTCAAGCTAACAGAATTTCCCCTCTGCTTTCAAAGCAGATCTGTAGGGGTTTGTTAGCTGGGGCTGAGGAGGATAGAGAGAGGGAGGAGCTGTTCATTAGTGCACAGAGGCTTTCAAGAAGTGGCTTTAGGAAACCCATGTTGTATGGAAGAGCTCTCTGCTTACAGAGGAATTATTCCAGACTTTCTGTGACCAAGCGGGTCTCTTGGTAGAGCCGTTTCAGAGAAGGGTGGTCACGAAGGAGCACGGAATATTTCCACATCAAGTATTAGCTTCCCCCCCACACACACATTCCTCTCTGTCTGACTGAAGTCAGTTGCTGTGCGGTGGGTAGGAGGAAATATCACATCCCCCAGCTTTCCCAAGTTCTGCCTCTGCCAGCTTGTGTTCAGAGGACTCTCCTGCCTGATGTCTTACTTCCCAGTACCCATCCCATGTCTGCACGGGTTCCCTTGCCAGGGACACCTCCGAAGCTGCAGCAGTAGAATTGATCTGAGCTCACACACCCATCAGTGTGAAGTGCTGTTTCCTGTTAAACCGAAAGCCGTGCTGTTTATATTCCAATTATACTCTCCAAAACACAGGTGAACTGGAAATGTCAGACCAACCCTTGTGTTGTGTTTGAGCAGAGGGTAGCATGGCTGTGAGCCTGTAGGAAACTGCAGATCCCACAGCTTTTTTTTCCTTATGCTTTGCCAAGTAATTATGATCATCACATTGAGGTTTATGTTGGCTTCAGTGATTTTTTAAAAAACTATCTTCAGGGTGTTTAATATTACCTTATTGTGTACGCTTGGAAAATACTTCAATTAAAGCGGATTAGTATTTATTAATATGATTCGTGTCCAGGCTGTTTTCAGGCAGCTGCAATAAAAAGAGATGAAATCTCATAAAAAGTGCTACAGAGGATAAAAGACTCCCAGYTGGAAAGGTTATGCCTGATACTTCACTCTGTATTGCAGTCTTTGCAAAAGATAGCTTTGAACTAACTAGGAACCACAAAGCAAAACTAGAAATACTCTGGAGTGAATCTGTGAATGTTTGGTAAGTGCTGGAAATGATGCAGTGCTTTCAAGTTTGAAGGGCTGCTGTAGCCACCTGCTCATGGCTATGCTGCCATCAGGAGTAGTCTGCAAAATGGGGATTTAAACCAGAAGTACAGAGGATTTGGAGGTTGTGCTTTTCAGCCCTGCAATGCCTACAAGACAGACAGGTGTCTAAGGAGACAGGTTCCACAAAACTGTAGGCAGCCAGCTTGTCAAGACAAGAAGGACACTTCTGTAGGTGAGAGCTGTAAGCACTGAACTGAATGCCAGAATGCCTGGGGGGATGTCTGTGTGTACCTGTGGGAGAATCCTTTGTCTACTGTCAACTCTTCAARGTATCTGACAACTTACACAATACTTTGCCTGAGGTCATGCAATGAACTAAGGCTCTTGTCCCGCATGGTAGGTAGTGGGTTTTTTGTATAGAGCAAGCCAAAGTATTTTATTTGGGGTTAGCACCCAACTACATACAATGGTATGGTGTGTCATAATTTAAGCAGCTTCTACTGCCTAAAAACACCAAGAAACCCAGAAACTCTGGTACCTACTCTTATTCTCTTTAGTTGCTTGGGTCATTCAAGAATTGCTTACAGTCATGACTAGGTCAGACCCAGAAATTTCAGGTCTGGCTGAAAATGGAGTCTGGTTTGCAAGGCTATTTCTAGTACAGATTCCCTGATTAATCAAGGTGAGCATATTGGGGTTTCTCTCTGCTGCTGGTTGCCTGTCTGCAGAGGTATTGAAGTGGTTAGAAGCCTTGCTTTTCTGGTGAGCACAGCTTCACTCAGCCGTGAAGTTCCAAAGGGACTGGGGGCCTAGTGGTCAAGAATATGACATGAATGAGAACTCTTGTTTTATCAAGAAACAAGGCTAGGAATATAAACCATAAAGCCACTACCCACAGGAGTTAAGGAGGTGGGCTTTTCTTGTTTGAATTGCTTTTTCCTCGTATGGTATGTTTTCCAATACTAGGATGGTACTTACATTGAATCTTATTTTCCCAACCCCTCCTATTTCGCRCCTTTAAATCTCTCACAATTTGTTAATCCCAATGTCTTTGTGAATTAACTGTCCACAAGACCCCTTTTACTGTTGAGTTTTTAGAGACATCTTTTCCTTCTCTAACTTTACTCTTTGCACCCCTTACTCCTTCCTTGCCTTTACCCACCTCCTCCTCTTTTACTTAACACCTCAGCTGTTTCTGCTTCCAATTTTATCACAGCAGTGGGGGACCAGCAAGTTGGCTACTGCATGAAACCACTTCACTGATGGCTCTTGCTATGTTTGCCAGTACCCAGCTGGAGAACTAAATGCTGGTAAGCCAGATACAGTCTAGTTTCATTGAACTTCATATTATTATGAGATCCAAACCACCCACTCCTTTCTGTGCATCAGCTGGTTCGTTTCTGTTACATCTCTGAGAGCAGCGCTAGAGCTGGTTTTGTGCACACTGGGTAGACAAGAGGTGTAAGGTAGCTAAGGGTGATCAGATGTCATGTTCTGATGGTGCAGAATTGAAATGTTCTGTGGGAGCTTTTCACTTTTATTACTTAGCTGTAGATTTACAAGTTCTCTGAGGAGGGAGGCTGGGTTCAGAAAGCAGCAGATGCAGAAACTGGTACCTCTCCACATGAGAAAGGCTGAATTTTACTCTTACTTAACTATCAGTGATTTCTTCCCCCTCTGAGGTCAGTTATGCTGCTTCTGCAAACGCGGCTCCTAACCTGYGTACACTCTTCTTATGGCAGGATCACCTTGATCAGGTGGGATGAAAAGTGTGTGCTCTAAGTCTGGCAACAAGGTATTAGAACTCCTGGTGAATGACTCACTATTTATTGCGAGCGTTATTGGTTGAAATAATTTTTTWAAAAAGTCATGTGTTTTATTTCTGCTTCTATCACCACTTAGAGAACCATTTGGGTCCATCACCGCGCTGCTGCAGGGGAAATGTTCTGGTGACTGCAGCATAGCAATAGTTGATTACTTTTGTGAGGCAAAAGACAAATAGCCCAGCTCCTGAGATCTGGCTTCCGGGCCAGCTCTGTATTCTTCTAGAGAGATTGCTGTTCCTCTACAGCTCACAGGGGACACAGTATTGAACTGGTTTCTGGTACTTGCATTACAACTGACTCCTTGGGTTATGTGCTTCTGGGGGAGTTGTATCATGAGTTCTTCCTGTTTGGCTCCTGAGTGTGCACTTTAATTTTGAGATTTTTTTTTTAATCTTGCGGCAATTAAAAAATCAAAGTAATTTACCATTATAGAGAATGATTAACTGGCTGGGTTTTATTTCTGATTATTTACTTAATTAGTCATCTAAATAACAGGAAGATAGTAACAGCCAAAATGTGAGACAGTTCTTAATTATTTTTCTCTATATTCAGGAGTTTTGTCTTAGAAGCAGGAAAATAAGCCTTTCTTTATAACTGAATGCAACAGAGAATAGAGTTGGTTCAGCTGGTATCTTGGTCTTTCATTTAAGAGCATTTGGAGTAAGCCTGAGCCTTGCTGAAATCACTGGACCTTGTTAGCAACCAGCAGTCACAGAGGAGGGCCAGGGAAAGAAATCTTGCTTTTGCTCAAGATGTAGGCTGTTGTGTGGTGTTTCCTATGATTCCCCTCGTGACTTTTCTTTCTGCATTGATGGTTCAGCTCTGTGGTGGTTTGGCTCCATGGCACAAGCAGAGCAGGCTCTGCACACAGAGCTCTGTTCCTGGTTTGTCTGGGTTGGATCCATTCCTCATTCTTCTCCACAATTTCTCTGTGTGCTTGAATAAGTCCCTTAGCTTCTCTCTGCTTCCTCACTGGGAAGCTGAGAGGATAAGTGACTTACAAAGCTGGAGACTGTTAAATGCTACCTTAACAGGGATCGTATAAATGCATTATGTACATGTTAACGTGAATTTTACCTATTCAGCTTGATTCATGTGCTGGTTGAGCTTCACTCACCCAGGATATTCAGCTGCTTTAAAAGTGTTTCCAAAAATTGCTCTAGTGGTATCTGCTCTAGGCTAGGCTTATGCAAAGAACACTTTCTTACGACCCAAAAGAGCTGTTTACAGCAGCTTGAATATCAAGATAATGAGGTAAAAACTAAGATGTTTTGTATTTGAGGAGAACAGAAATTCCAACTCACAGTCCCACTGGGTTTATTGATAGAAGATTTTGCCATCCTTTTTTGAATGTGTTCTGTCAGAGCGTGATTGTTTTTTAACAGAAAAATTCACAAATATAGGCAGAGGAATAGAATAACAAGTCTGAATGCTGGACAGTATACTTTCAATTTTATTTTTGGATGCATGCTCTGGTAAAGGCCAATTATTTTCCTCCATGAGATTGAGCTAAACTGACAGAAAAGAGAGAGAATTAATTGTAGTAAGGTGAAAATACCCAGTGAGTTACAGTACACAGACCATGCAAAGTGCATCTATGTATAGGAGCTGTCTGAATATGCAGTCAGCATCTTAGTAGGTCAAGTAACACCTTACTCAATTTGGGCCGTGATAATCAACTGGCCCCTACAGAAATTCAAGGTGACATTCACTTCATGTCTCCTTCAGACATTTATGAGTTCATTACCAGCGTAATAAGGCAGTAGAGCTCACACTGAACATTATGACCTCTGAGTAATACCTGATGCAAACATTTTGGCAAATAGTTATTGATTTCAGACGTAGGAAAGGAGGACATTTTAGATTCCTCTCCTTTCTCCTATGCTTGAAAGGCTTGTGTAGGTGGGGACAGCAGAGACTGTGTTCCTGCTGAGACCTCCTCAAAGTCAATAGCAGCAGCATTCAGTGTCAGCCTGTCTCATTTGGAGGTAGAACTGTGTAGGAAATCTGGGSAAGACCATCATTTGGTTTATCCAGGCCACTGGAATGGTGTTTTGAAGCCTCCCTTGATGGGTTTGTCATCACATAGCGTCTTTATGTTAGGGTCAGACAGAGGTGTATAATCAAAGAAATACTTTGGCTTGTTTAACAGCCAGTGAGGTAATTCTTGGGGAGTATAGAAAAGTACATAACACACTTGTGTAGATAGGAGAGTGAGGTGGCTGGGGAAGTCATCTTGGTTTTTCTTAGGCCATTTTTGGCAAGGGCTAGGTAAGCATAAGTTATAGCAAAAATGAGTCCAGCCAAGCTTCTAGGGAAGGGGTGGTTTGGTTTTACTTCGCTGCTCTCCACGTTCTAACAGGACAAAAACAGGGAAGCCTTTCTGGGCCTGTACACGCTCCAGGCACCCCTCCTTGTTAGACTCTTCTCTGTTTCTCCTGCCAGCTGGCACAGCCATTTTATGTCATCACCATGCTATGCTTGGGCAGAATTATCCCTGTTATAGTCTCGCTGAGGTCAGTGAAAAGATGCGACTGAATTTCTGGAAATGGATTTTCTGTCCAATCTGCCTGTATTCATTTCTTCCTCTTGCCTTTGTCCATGAGCTCACTCAAAAATAGTGCAGTTCAGTTGGGAGTATTCTGGGGCACTGGATTTGTGCAGCAGATGCCATGGAAGGCACTTAATGCTGGATGGATTGTTTTCTCTAACCACTGTGTACGTTAAGTACTAGGCTAAATCCTTTTGGATTAGATAAGTGAGAGGAAAAGAGACTATTTCTAGAGGATATTTTCCTTCTGTGCCACTGATTTTTGTGTACTTAAAATTCTGCTCTGGGCTGGAATCAGCATGTTTGGCACATTTGATTTTTTCAAGCTATTCCAATTAATAAGATTTGAAGTAGCATTCCAAAAAAGTGCTGATTCCTTCAGGATGACACTGAGCAGTCAGCACAGCACTTTGTCACAGCTCTGTTTGCCAGCATGCTAAGTGCTATTTATATCTCCTCTTATCTTTCTCAAGTCCTGGCTGGGAAGAAATACAGCAGGCTGGGATCTGCAGACAGACCTCACGTGAGCCCTGGCGTTCCCATTCTCATGTCATATGTCCTGTAATAGCAACATAGTCCATGTGTGTCTTGTAATAGCAACGATGTTTTTCGCACAAATGCTCAGACATTCCTAWAACCAGCCATCTGGAGCAATCGTTCAGGGGATTCTGCCTTTCCGCTTAGGAAAAGTCTTGGTCTTTTGCAGGAAGAAGTAAGGACACATCAAAGCTCCAAATTTGCACTGGGGCTCGAGGCCAGTTCTACCTTTGCCAAAAAAGAGTTTATTGTAAAATGTAGGGTTGGTCACTGACTAACATGGAGTAAGGAGTGCCACAGCAAAGTCTCTTCTGTTACCTTTTGCCACATCAATAAAATACCAGGAGAACTACAACTATTGCTACACACTTTTTATTTTTTTTCAACAGAAAAAAGTATTGTTAGGGAGTAATAAGATACAGGCTTGTGAATTTACTTTGCTAGGATATTTAGCTCTCCTCTCCATTTCTCGTGCTTTTATAGACAGTTCTGACATGGTTCTATTTGCTAACAGGCAGTTCAACTGAGATCTGATGTGTGCACTGTACAACATCCTGCCCTGGATGCAGGATCAGGAATGAGTCTGTCATTTCAACTTCAGCTGAGGCTGGAAGCAGTGTCAGAGCAACATATTTGCCCTCAGAGAGGACGGAAGGTCAGGTTTGTGTCATGCTTCACTGCTTGCTCTCAGCTGAGGCACAGCTCAGACTTTTTCATTTCACAGCTGCAGGTTGAGCRTAGAAACAACAGCTCCTACACGAAGGAGCACAGAAATATAAAAGGTTAGGGGAAAAGCTGTAGTGTCCAAAGACATGGATGGAAATCTCCAAAGAGCATCATCCATCTCTAGTCTTTACCCCACACAGTCAAATAGACACATCTGTGCRCGTGCACTGACTGGGAGCCTTGATGCATGAATAAAAGGAACAAAAATCAATATGTTACTCACATTAGGAAGATAATGGTGGGTTATACCTTTGGTGCTGGGATCAACTCTCTAGTGTGTAGTGAGCAGAGCTGTTTCTAATGCTTTAGAGCAGTAAAAATTATTAATATTTAAATATATATGCCTTTTCTGCTCCACTTTTCCTGAAGGCATGCTATTATAGCRTCATGCTATAATGATTATAGATGATAGGATGATGATAGCATTGATGATGCTTATAGATCATGCTATCCCAGAGACCAGTAAGAAAATGGATACACTGTCATGTTGATGTCTTTTTAATTCAGTTTCTTCCACTCTTCTGTATCCCAGCATTGCTGGTAGAACTGTCATGCTGTCCTTGTAAAAATTCTGGAATGGAGGAACTGACATCAAGAAAAGGAATTGATATCGGATAATGCCATCTCTCTGACTTTTGCCTGCTTGCCAGAGCTCCCCACTGTCTGGATTGGAAAGTCCATTTCTGCATAGCAAATTCAGAATCAAAGCAAAGGGGTTTTGAAACTATGTTCTCATGTTTTTGGGCTCCTGTCTTGCTTAATAATAGATTTTTTTAAGAAGTTGCTGCTGCTTTCAGGATGTTTGGGACTTGCAGGACATTGAATGAAAAGTCAATGAGTAGTGGGAGTAGTGAAATTTACTCACTCTACAAATGTATTTAGGTAGTAGGACACTGTCCTACTTTAAAACAGTGGAAAGTGTTGCAAAAATGGGCAGTGTCTGGTCCCTGCAGAGTTGTGTGCACTAGGCTGTAGGTAAATCAATGCAGCCCATTTAGAATCTCCACAGAAAATAGTTACCAGTCTTCTCATGGATGACATGCACCTTTTTGCTTATAGTGATATGTAGCAGTACTTTCATAACGAAGAGGACTGTCTGTACAGTATAGATCTTACTACCCTCCGTAAATACAGAAACTGATGAAGAAACTCAAGTGAGTCACCCCAAACTCTCTGAAATGTGCAAATTCCAGTAGTGACTTCATTTATGAAGGACAATAACTGGCCGCTAGGAGTAAGCACATTAGTTTTATGTGGTATGAGATGAAAGAACAGAGAGGTGGTTAAGGAACTGGAAGATTTTCTCTGTCAGCTCTCAAGGCAGAGCAGGGCACGTACAGCAGCAGCAGATGAGTCACTTTGCATGGGTGGGACTTGATATGGGCTTTGCAYGTGTGAAAGTTGTGAGCAGTTGTAGTGTCTCCAGGGGCAGTGGTTGAAGGCACTATATTTAAAGCCTGATCTAAAGACCACAGAARACACCATAAAGATTTTACTTGTCTTCAGTTGTTTCCTGTTGTGCAGGAAGTGATTTCTCAATAGCACCAATAGACTGAAGTGTTACATCTTGTATGATTGCAGGGGCATCTGGGTGCACATATTGGCCTTCTGTGTCTGAAATCCTCTTCAACACAGTGTTACCTGCTGGTGCCAGGCAGTAAGGGGTGAGACTCTACCTTGGGCTCTCCTTGTCCGTGTATGAGTTCGCAGGGGGATGATATGACAGTTTTGCTGCCTCCTCATGCCAGCTCTGTCCTGCTACATCCATGTAGTCACACTGTGACTGTGTTGCAAGGGTGCAGCAGGYAGGAGGGAGTGCTTAGCAAGCACTGCTTATTCTGCTGCTGTACCCGTGCAGGGAAACTAATTTGCTTCATCCTGAATTGAATTAGTTGCTCTTTATACAATAATAGATTATTCTCCTTGAATCATCAAGTTTCTCGAACTTTGTGTTTACAGGCAACTTCTTAAATGCCAGACTTGCAGATACTGAAAAGCAGTCAGGTTTCATTATTATTTGTTCTGACATCTTTCTGTTATGACAGTCTTGAAGGTGTTTTCTCTGAACCAGCATTAGTCCCAGTTCAGCACATCTTTGTCCTGCAGATATATTTGGCAAGCAGAGCGTTTGATGTGCTCCCCAGCCATGGTGGCAGGGAGGGGTTGGCAGGGCAGGGAGAGGGCTGAGGGGCTGAGGGGCTGAGGGGCTGGGGCACAGGTCACAGTGGATTCCCAGGACACTGAGGTGCAAGGGAAGTGCTGGCTCATGTGGCTTCTGGGAGGAACAATAACTGCTCAGTAGTTTCTGCCATCAGAGCTCAATTGGATGCAGGGGGTTGAAAATAAATAAATAATCAGTTGTATCTTTTTTAAACATAACCATACGGAAAATGTAAGTAGGAAAAGGTGACTGGTAACTAACACCTGGGTAAGAAAAATTGTACTCGAGCAACCAAAGGTTCTGGCATTGAAATTCCTGACCACTGCTGTTGGGCTGGTAATACATAGTATGCTTAGAGAATAAAAGAAACAGATTAGTACTCAAAATGCAGGGATTTCTGCTGGAAAAACTCATATTTTCTGTTCATTTTCTTTTTAAGAATTCCAAGCATATCTACCTTTTTACTGCATACGAGTATCATACGCTTTCATGGACCCATTCAGGATGACTCTCATATTACTTTATTTAGGGATAGTAAGCATTCTATTGAGAAGTATATTTAGTTAGCACTGTATTTTTACCCTTGTGTGTATTATGGCATTTTAAGAACTTTGAATTTGAATGCTCATTCAGCATTGTGAGGTGTCTGTAACTCCTTGCAGTCACATTTAGATTTAATTACCTGAAATAACTTTCTATCTTTACCAAACCAATCAAGCAAGTTTCTTATTCAAGTCACTTAATTGTGTGACTGAGAGGCAATTTAGCTTTGAGACAGACACTTTGAATGTATGTATGTTTTGAATACAAATACAGATTTTCATGCTGTTATTATTCTGCTAATGATGGTATAGCTTTGCTAATTATTTTTTTTCATATTTAAATGTCTAAATAAAGTGACCAAGGCTACAGTCCAGGACTTTTAAAAGTATGATTTTACCTGTGGATAACGAGAGAGTAACCTCCTGTGTCCAGTATCAAACTTCACAGGCGTGCACAGGGCAGCACAGTCTACTCAAACTCTCCATTTCTGTTCTTGTCAGTTAATGCAGTTCTTGCATTTAGAGATGAATGCTTATTTTCTCTGGAAATTAGGAAACAACACTGAAAGCACACTTATTTTAGATATTTAAGGACAGAAATTAAGTTGTAGTATTGCTTTTTACATCCATAACTTTAGATTACTGTAATTCAATATACTGAAATAATCTAAGTATTGTGTCTGATTGTGGCAGTATTTGGTAATAGTTCATAATACAGTTGCTCTATAAGTATTTGCACTGGTAAAATTGATCAAAAAAAAAGCAATGCTGGCAAAGCAATCACAAATTAACCTCACAGGATGAACTTGGTTACTACTTGAAAGTAGTTTTTAATTCTTTATGAATTTTAAAGACAAGAAAAGGCTTGTTTAAATCATAAGGAAAGCTAAGTCTCCTTCCCATAAAGATGCAATAAAATGTGAGTAATAAAGCGTTAATAATTTCTATTTCCTCATGGACTATTGCCTTGAAATGGTGTCAGCAAGTACAGGAGTTGGATGAAAAAGGCAAACTCTTTGGAGGATGAATATATTTAAAGGGAACTAAATGCTCTTACAGCAGAAAATAGCCAATATAAAATCAAGAAAATTGCATGGAAAGATGCCCCTCGTGGTTTATAGCCACCTGTAGGTGTTGTGGGATGCACAGAATATGTATCCTGGGAGCAGCCATCCATCAGGCCATTTTTTTCACGTGAGAGAATTCACTCCACACATGGTGCTTTTACCCCAAGCACTCCAGAGCTTGTTTGATAAGTACTTAGCCTTGCCACAAGTGAAGCATCTGAATGTTTAACAGCTCTGTTGATAAAAACCTGCTTTGTTCTTCCCTGGTGGGGCTGCATTTGAGAGGCTGTGCCTGCTGTGGGGCTGCCCAGAGCTGAGCTGTGGAGCAGGGCTGGGTCATAGTTGCGTTACATGAGTTTGTGCCACCGTGTGAGTTCTTTGAAGCTGAACTTTGCATGTATAATAGCTCTGGGGTCTCTTTTTGCATTGTACTGAGGTATTTTTAATTAATTGCAAGTAGGCATTTCTCTAACCAGCAGTTGCTCTTTTGCAGCTGTAACTAGTATGATCACAAGTGCAGCTTTACCAAACAAAATTCCAAATTCTTCTAGAATATTTGGAAATGTCTCAAAACCAGACCTGGCTAAGCTGATGTGCTCTTTTTATAAATTCATCTGCTGATTCTGATCCTCTTCTGCCTCTGTCTTTGGATTCAGGAAAGTACATGGCTGATACTTAGAGGCACTCGTGGTCTGCTGGAGCTTCCCTGCTATTGTCTCTCAACACAGCCACTGTCCCTCAGTGCTGAGCAGTGCAAGGACAGAGAATGGAGTGAGGTTGTGACCTGAACAAAACCAGAAGAATTGCTTGAGACCATCAGGTCCTTTTTCAGTTGATGTGAGAACAAATCCATTTTCTGGGATATGAGGTTAATTCTCTAAGTCATTGTCTCTGCTTTGTCCTTTTCGATTACTTCATTTGAAAGTCAGTGGCTATATTAAATAAACTCCTATTAAAGGGGTTTGGAATGTCTCCTTTCTAGCACATCCCCAGGGAAAATTATTTGAGAGAAATAGAGAGAAGAAGACTTGGCAGCACTAATTCACCATTAGCTACCAATTATATTTCTGGATGGTCAATATCATACCAGAAATAATGCAGGATGACTTAATTATCTGTTTCATGATGCTGGCCTGCTTCCCTTTCTGGTTATTCCACTTGAAAGCATGTAAAAGCAGAGAAGAGAGGAAGATAGTAGCAAGCCCATTTTATGTTTTTATTTTAACTTTGAATGTTTTATATTATGAAGTGGGACTTGATTTTGGCTCTCAAGCCTGGTGCAAACCACAGGCATTGCCTATCCACAGGCCTTTTGACTCACATGAGACAGGTTTGTTTTTCTTAGCCTGGTTTGTAGATGGTGCCTTTAGCAGCGATGGCAGAGGATGACACTGAGCCAAGGCAACCTGATCGCTGTTTGTGCACGGTACCTCACCTGAACTGCTCCTGCATGTGCAGGACTGCAAGCACCTAAGCTTGCTTGACTGAGAAAGCCATGATTTAGTAGTCAGTGTAAATAAGAACAGGATTAAATTATCACTGTGACATGGCACTGGCCACAGTTCATTTTCAGGGCTAAGCTTCATGTCAGCTAACTCTCAGGACTGACATGCACTTGGCAGTGCATTAAGTTGAAAGGGATAAACCAATTGTGACCCTTTGCACTGCTTCTCCCTRTGCCAGAGGGCTCAATGGGCCACAAATCAGCACCAGACAGGCTGTAATCTTTAGCCTGGAATATGAATGTGAGTCAAAACTGAATGTGATTTGCCTTGAAGGGCAAGGCTGAGGAAGGCAGTGGTTTGGGAGTGGGCTTGTGTGCTGGTCTCTGTGGAGAYTCTCAGTTCCCTTGGGCAGGGCAGGCAGCAGGGAAAGTAAATGTCTCAAGAATGACAGTTTAATCCCCTGCCAATTGCTTGTCATTTTATATGGCAGGCCAGGGAGTTTCAATAGGAAAAGAAGAGGTTTCTTGCGTATGGACTTCCATTGTGTGTCTTAGTTGAAAATAAAAACATGTTTCTTTGCTTCTACAGAAAAGAGTTGAGGGGTTTCAGCTGACTGTAGTTCAAGAACATTTAAGTTACATAATCTTTTACAAAGCTTTTACATGAGTGCTCACCCTGTTATCTAGAGCTGKGCTTTATAGAGCTGATGCCCACAGGATTAAAAAGGGTGTTTTACTGTTTTTAGTTTTGCCCATAAATATGAAAGACCTGTCTTACTCCATTATTATATTCATACTACAATGACTGTTAATTTTCCATTTTCCTGGATGTGAGAAGAGCAGACCACCCTGGGTTTTACATGTGTGATAAGAAGCAGTGACAAATGCAATAATGTTCCTTTTTGCATTATTGGTCTGAATATTGGCCGCTTGCCCAGTAGCTTCTCATGCAACTACTTGTTTATTAGTCTGATTCAGTTGCAGTTTCTTTGTATATACCATTAAGAGAGTTGCTTGAGACATGCAGAACAGAGAAGTTAAGGTAATTTCAGATRATTCAGCAGCTCCCCAATCCTGATAACTTTATCATTTCACAACCAAAGGATTTTAGCTTTTACTATTTTTAATTTATACTGTATCTGTGTTTAAAAAAAAAATTTATATAAATAGTAGAGAAGATAAATAGACACATAAAAACTTAAAGCTTATTGAGGGTAGAAAGATGTGTGATGTATTAACAGTGGTGAATTTTTACAGGAGCAAATGTAAGTTTTCCAGGTRTATTTCCAAATACATATGTGGGACATTGGTTATATGACCAAAAAAAAAGGCTTTTAATTCAGAAATTGCTTGTAAGGTGTTTAGTTTAATCCACACATGACCAGCTGAAGGAAGATTATGCAATGTGTAGTAGCCCTTCAGGACTGCTTGAGCAAAGGCTCAGACTGGAGTCAGGAGACCTCTTGTACAACTGGCTCAGGTCTGCATCTTCATTTTGGGCATGCTCCCTCCACCCCATCAGCTTTCATTTCCCTTTTAACCGTGGCTATATCTTTTCTATTTAGGATGTAGATATATTATGAGTCAGATTCCCTTTGATGAAGTGCTTTTGCTATGCAGTCATGATCTCTGCTTCTGAAATCATATTTCATTAAATCTGCCTGGGTGAGAGGCCTCTCTCAGACTTCTAATTTAGGAGCCGTTTGAGACAAGCAGATCCTTTTTTTTTCCAATGTCAGTGATTTTTAATTGGAGCTGAATTTTCAATGCAATCAGAGAAATATTTTAATTTGCTTTACAGTGTTGTCTCCCCCTTATGGTGTATTAACATTGCTGAAGTGATGACTCTTCAAACAGGTTCCCCAGCCAGGAGCTCTGGCCTCTGCTATGAGGATGAGTATCAAGAAGCCCCTGAGCTTCAGGTGCAGGGGTGTCTGGTGGTGTTTTTTGTTTTCCCCTGGGAAGTTTAGAGTTACTGTTATGCAATGAAATCCTAAAGGGATAGTGAAAAAGATGACATTATCAGCCATGTGTTGTACGGGTTTGGTCAGGGGCTGTCAGAGGGAAGGCACTTGCTAATGAGCACTGAAAGGAGAAGCAAACAGAGGGTGCTCTCTCCATTCTTAAAACTAGGTCAATCCTCATTAGGCAGCATTTTCGTATGTCACATAACAGATAAACCCCGGAGTGCAATACTTCTTTTCTGTATTTCTGAATATACTATATTTTTGAATATAAATGAACTTGTGTAAGTTCCATGGATGTGAGAACCTACATTGGCCTGTACTCTTATTTTAACACTAATGTTTGCCCAGCTCCTGTAAAATGTTGGATATTAACTCATTGGAGAAGTTTCTGACGTGCCTTCAATTTACTGTCTCAAGCACTGCAATCCTGATTAGGTTTTGCAACAAATGTGTGCAAATTATGCTATGAGTGTTTCAAAAGGCATTTTCATGCTCCTAGCTCCTGGCTGCTAATCAACATGCAGAAATGCCCTAACATTTAAAAAGCTTTGGCAAACTTCACCAGAATTACTTGCTAAGAGCAAACTGCAACATTAAAGCTTCATTTCACTGAAGCTGCAGGCTTTCATATGCCCATTCAGCTTTGACATGAACCCTTCAGAGCCAAAGTTGCACCTGCTCCTAAGATGCAGGGGTTTCGTCATGTGCTGGTTTGTTCATGTAGTTCACTTGAGAGTAAACCCCTGGAATGATCTTGAGGAGTGAAATGTCAGGAAGGCTGGGATCTTTACGCTTTTAAGGAAGTAGCAGTAGAGCTGGCATCTAATGTGTTTGTCTTCCTGTGTGCTTGTTTGGTTTGGGTTTTTTAAAAACACTTGGTAAAAGTGAGGTTTTGATTACCCTCTGGGAGGTTTTCAGTCTCATCTGCTGGCTCTTTTGATCACATTTAGTCACTTAATAAAGAGAGAGCATGTGTTTAAAAAAAAATTCCCTCTCACAGGTTCAAATATTTCCTTACTGTCAAAATACCAATTACAAAACCTCAGAAACCAAATATATAGGCTTGATAAAATTTCCAGTTTCAAGATAGCCTGCAGCTCTACATGAACTTCTCACAGACCTGTACAGAAAAGACCACAAATAATTGAGCAGCAAATACATCTGGATTGGCTATKGGCATTAAAATATCAGTGCATAGTTTACAACTACTTTCAATGTGTTTAAGTCTGTGATAGTTTGAGAGCATGATTTACAGTGCTGTGATTTGTTCCAGCTTTCCTTCTGGGCCCATGATTGAAAGGTAACTGTATACTAGCCTCAAGTTATTGTTCTGTCATTCATTCCTTGCAATATCCTACTGAAATATTTTATATTGCTTATATTTGCCTAAGCACCATGCCTCAAAACAGCCACCTGAAAATAAGTAATTAAGTAGGGGAATACAGAAACAGAAAGGAGTCTTCTCTCAATAGCCCAAGCCTGAAAACATCTGAGCACATGAAAGAATGTTCTCTGCGCTGTTGGTAGTGGCAGCAGCTCTTGGATGCCCTTGCTGAGAATCAGACACCTCTGTGCTAGGCCTGAACCCACACACGTACAAAGTGCTCTTCCTTCAGCTTTACCCTCAGAACCCTCAGCCTTTTGCTCACGGTTTGTGATGCTGCCTCGGGGCTTACCTCCCACGGAGTTCTCAGGCACAGGGAAGGCAGAAAGGGGCACAAAAGCTGAGGCAGGTCCCTATTGATGAAGTTGCTGCTGCTCTTGTTGTTATTGCATTGATTTGTCAAGTGCCAGCACATTTCTTGATACTGTGCCAGAGGGAGGTGGAAGTTTCTTGTTGTCTTGAGTTTAAAATCTAAGTGCCACCTCTGTGAGCTGTACAGCCTTTGCTGATGGTTTCAGTTATTTTTTGTACTCATAATAACAGCAAAAACCATTGCACCATCTTATCCTTGCTAAGCAACTGGATATTAATGCAGTGCAACAATGAGGAAAAGATAACTTATAGGCATGATATTAGCTTGCTTTTTTTACTTGGGGCTGATCTGAAAGCATTTTCCTGTGAGGTATTTGACATGGTGGATTTGAAAGAAGAGAGAGTAATGCTGGATTTGAGTAAAGAGGTGAGACCTGGTGCATGGAGCGTAGAAGGAAGTGAATGATAAGAGGACAACTTTGGATGAAAGCTGGAGAGGAAAGGCTGGTCACAGAAGAGGCTTCTTTTGCAGAAGAAATTAATTAATATAGGACCTATAGGCTGGCTCATGAAATAAAAGAAATCATAGAAAGTTAGAATTGTTAATGGAGGGAGCTGAGCCTTTATGCTTCTTTRTGCCTTTGAAAAATATCTTTTTTCATGAGTTCCTTCCAGAACGAATAATTCTGTTACTACCCAAAAGCCTCACCTGTGTCTGCATTGCTGTGGTGGCAGGGAAAGCCATGGCTACTCCGCCTGGTCAGCTCTTCCCTGTGTCTCCACAAGGCAAGCTCTGCACCAGCAGTTCTCTTGCCTACAATACRCTTCCTCTTGGCTCTGGGACATTCCCAACAGCATGTAAATAAGGCATCAGGACTGTCCATCTTCATCATAGCAGACACAGTGGAAAGATACTTGAGGAAACTGTAAACTTGCACTATTTTTCTCTGGATCTTTCCAAACGCCTCTGAGACTCACATGAATGTTTCTTTTCCTGTATAGACATTAACGTGGGGGTATCATATTCATCAGTACTTTTGAATATGGGGAATGAAGTTGATTGTTTCAGCCTTCTTAGGAAAGGTCTCATCTGATTTCACCCATGGACTGTTGCTGTGTTGGTTCCTGTGCAGTTCTGTAAGGTGAAAAGAGAGTAAGCAAAGAATAGTTTTAAATCAACTGTAAGGACCTTTACTGGGCTTTTAAGGCCTTGGGAAGAGATTTTCTGCAATGTAATTCAGCTGAATTTTACACAATATGATTGCAAATAGTTTAGTCCTCTATGTTCCAGGACTTGGAAATCACATCACAGGGTCCTGCTCCAGTACATATTGATCTACAGTTAGTCCAGGCAGGACAGTTTATACCTGCAGAAAGCCTATCTGCATTAACCTCGTTTAAAAAAAAMCCACAAAACCCCTCAAAACACAAGAACAAAAGACACTCCTAACAAATAAACCCCTCCAGCCTTTTTTTYCTTTTGGAAAGGATGAGGCTTTGCCCTATGACTCCACAGGGYCTGTTCAGCTGTGGGTGAGTTTGAAGCTCTGGAGCCAGTATTGAATGTAATCCTTGTTGTGCAGTGACCTCTACAGCTGGAGGGATGACAGAGGCTGCTCTGAAGCTCCCTACTGCTCTGTGAGTGGCATCTGCAAGTGCAACCCACGTGTCGAAAGCAATCTGCCTGACTGGTGCAGAGAGACCCGAGGGCTTCCAGAAAAAGTTAAACTTGTAACAGCCTGTCCYTGCTTTGTTATGAATGACAATCATGAGATAGCTTACGTGTGCTGGTGACATCAGTGTTGTAAAAATACCACAGATATATTCTTGATAAAACCCGACGAAGGAAACTTAAAAATGCACAATGATGGCAAACTTCTGTATGTGCAACATAGAATTCCCAGCACAGTTATTCCAGAAATTTAGCTGTGRGTTGTTTTACTCGAAATTTTTTCTACCTATTGTTTAATTTACTTTGTTATGACTTCTTTTATTTTCTGTGCAAATGTTCTAGATCATGTCTTSTGATGGGGTTTGGTGCTGCTGATAAGCAGAGATTTGGCAAATAGAAAATCCCCCTGTCCAGAGGTGATTGTTTTTATATACACTATGACACAGTATTAGTTTTTAAATGGTTTAAAATCAGAGCCGTGTTGCACTGAGTGCTGTCATGTACTCTGGGACATCATCCCTGCTCCAAGGAGCATCCATTTGTACTGTCCCACATGGAGACACCAATTGGTGAAGGGAAGAGTATTCTTCTCTTTCTACAAGACGGRCAGGGAGCAGCTTGGCCAGATCATGCAGGAAGTCTGAGGCAAATACAGTTTTTAACTGAGCTGGTAAACTGCATCAGTGTTGGTAACCTCAGCATTGTCCTCTCTCTCAAACATTAGGTTTGAAATTCTCCAGGGTTACAAGGTTGTCAATGAGGTCCTCAAAGGTTTTAGCAGAATTTCCAGTATATCCAAGTGACATGTAGTTATGTTATGCCTGTGGAATAAGCTTCTCTGTTCCAGGTTAACATGGTCACATAGTTCCTGGTTACAGCAAAAAGAGTTTAAGGAGTGTGACAAGCAAATCTCTGCACTAATGGTCTGACTTCCCTTTACCACCACTTCGAGCTGTTCTGTCCTCTTGGCCCACATGCAGATCCCTCTGTCAAAAAGTTTGGTGATGTTTGGCCACAGATATGCTTGTCCATATAGGCACGTTGGCTAAAACGTGATTTTTGCTTCCTCCTTTTTTGTTATCTCATCCATTTTGCATGGTGCTAGTGGGACTTTGGTGTCTTTCCACATTTCACCATACATAGAAAAGCAGGCAGGCTTTCCCACAGTTCACATACAGCAGATATTGGAATTCCARCCAAGTGCAGGCAACCCTAACTGGGCAGCCATGGGACACAGCACAGTGTGTGGGGTAGGGCTCTGTGCTGTGGCTGCTTATACCTGGCTCAGGCTGCTGTTCTCAGACATTTGTGCCTGTCAGACAACATTAGCTGTGAGCAGCTGCTTCCTAACATCTTTCAAATCTTTTTGGAACAAAGCCTGGAAGTTTGGTAACAGAGAGACAAATGACACTTCGAATGGCAATCCTGCTGTTCTGTGCTTCTCTCTGAATTATTAAAAACCAATCTTACTATGCTGTTAGTTAGCACCGACAGAGGAAAAAGGAAACTGGCCTCCCCGTGGGACATTTATTCATCAAGTAAAAATGTGTTCCTTCATTTTGCAGATGAAGTATGTAGASTGTGTGACATGGTGTGTGCTATGGGTGGTGAACAATCAAAGGGCACCACAGAATACTGGGTGGGCTCTGCCAAAAGGCTCCAGACTGTGGTTTGCTTCCCAGAGCAGCCTTGTAAGCCTACTGACACACACAGACTTACAGCATGATGTGAAGTGAGCCTGTTTCTTGTCTTTCCAAAACCAGAACAATTACTGTTTCAACACAAACACTAACTGTTTTTTGCTGCCGACAAGATTTGCTTAAAAGCACGTTGTAAAAAACAAAAGAAGTAGCGAAATAGAAATCAAAGGTGTTACCTGACATGTATCAAATGTTACCTACTTCTGCAGGGCTYCAAGCATGCTCAGCATGTCTCTCAATTTTTCATTCCCCAGAATGAAAATAACATATTTTTCATGGAGAAAATATAACAAGTAAGCAAGAAGAGAGTCTGGTGAACCAAATGCTTGATATAGTCAAGGGCTCAATTATGCATCAGTGGATTCAATTTATAGAGTAGAGAGCATCAGTCTTGGACAAAGTCAGTCTCCCACACAGAGCACTAAAGTACATGCTGACAGAATGAATTAAGTAGAGTGCTAGCCAGAAGTCACTTCTTCCAAAAGGTAGTTTGATTCACTCCTACAGAAATTAGACTCCAGAAGTGGAATATTTACATCTCTTGGTTGAAATCACTTGGAAGGTGCAGACAAAAAAAGAGCATGTTTATTACTGGCTGGCTTGTTTTGTGGTGAAAACTTTTCTTAGGGTACAAGTGTATCTGTCCAGAAGCAACTGAGTGAAAAGACACCCCTGTACACTTGGTTTACAGAATATAAGCATATTGAACTGTGTCAGTGATAAATTTTTCCCAGATGTGTTTTGATACAAGTRAGCAGTTTGTGTGACATCTGGATAATGCAGGTGGTAAGTAGGATTAAAGAGCATCACAAGCCATCTTCATCTGCTTTTCTTCATTACAGGACCAAGAGAATCTTATTTGTGGGAAAGTTGATCCTTATGCACTGCTTTAATGCACAGAGCATCAAKCATCACAAATTACAAAAGAAGTGTTGAAGGTTCAGAATGATGCCAGTTGCATTTCTCTTTGCTTTTGTGCAATATTAAAAGCTCTTGTCTGACTGTGGCCTAGGCCTACGTGTGACCCTAGGAAATCAATACACCTTATCCTCTGTTGTTGCAGACAACCCAATCCTGGCTTTCAAGCGTTCCTGTATGGGCCTGTACATCTGAACTGGCTAGGTTTGTTCCCGTTACTCCTGTTGGAAGGAGGATTATCTTTCAAAACCACCTGTCAGATTTGGAGATTTTTGCTTTTCTATTGGAAAAACTTGTGTAGGAGCAGAATGCATCAAGCAGCCAAAACTRGAAGATTTTTACTTCAAATGCAGAGGAATAGAGAGTTGCAATCAAGCTGTCTTAGCCCTTTGGTTTGACTGAGGCCTTGAAGTTCATCTCAGATCTTGGATGATGAAACACTGGTTTGCTGCAAAAGAAGAGAAACTATGCTTTTATCTCTGGTGTGTTCTGCTAGAAAAGCTGCCATCAGTTTCTATTAACTGATAGAGAGGTGAGCAGACACTGAGTGAGTTGTGGTGAAGGACTCTGTGTTCTGTGGCCTTTCACAAGCTTCCCCACCCATATATAAAAGGCTTGGAGATGATTTGGATCTTCTCCAAAACACAATGCCTCATCTTCTTCTCCCCCCAGCTTCATTCCACTAATGAGTTAGCAGCTCCAACTGAGGCTGGTAAAAATGTGTTGACATCAGACCTTATTTTTCTGTGGCCTGAGCAATCTGCTTGGCACATGATCTGAGGGTCAGGTTATTGCAGTGAGCTGTACAGTGTGTTTTGTAGGTATTTTTCACTCAGTTGTTGGCAGAGCCCCAGGCTACTGCGGCTCACTCCATTGACTCTTTCACTTGCATTTCCAATTTTCTTTGCATGAAAGCTCAATCTATCACAGGCAGCCTTTCCATTGGCCATTAGTTCTCACTGACTGGCTGATTGACTGGGCCCCCATGCTGCATCACTTTGGAAGTTAATAAGATTACCAGAAATGCAAGAAACAGCTCACCTGGTGACTTTAAAAAAAAATGAAAAAGTAAGAAAGGAGGTGATAGCCAATTTGTCAGGATTCATACAGTGAGTGAGTTCACCTCCTCTGAGTTATCCAAAATTGCATTTGACTGGTAACAGCCTTAATGGACCAATTGTCATTTTGATTGACAACTCTACAGCAGAGTATAATGAAGCTGGTATAAATTACACGACGTTCCAATGACAGTGGTGGCTCAGGGCTGTCAGCAGGGCATGTCCAAACTGCAGAGCAAGTGTGGGCCCAAGGCTGCACTTGAGCCCGGCCCTGTCAGCAATTCCTCACTGCCTGCACGCTGACATAGACTCGAGGCCTCTCTCAGGGCATCCTGGACAGAATTCCTGCCTGCAGGGTGAGCAGGACAGGGTTATTGTGCCAGATGCACTGAGCACTGTGTGTTTAGTCTGCTCTGCAAACAGCGTCACATCTCTGGGGAGCCCTGTGACCACGGCAGACAGGACTGGAAGGCAAACTGAGCGTCTGCTCGTATGATACAGCACAAGTTGTAGGCTTACCCTGACAACATAGAAGCACGATGAAAGATAAGGATTTACTAGGATATAGGCCATGTTTTAGTCGACACAACAGTCTAAAGCACTTTTTCCTGCTGTGTTCTTGTTGCCTTTACACTAAAGAACTTAAAAGCTGTGTAAAGGTATGTTTCCTGTTGCTTTTCTCTTCTGATTGACAATTGTAGTTTGCATCAATTTTTTTTTACTGGATCCTGGTGAATATTGAGAAGCAGAGAAGGCTTACATGTCCCCTACCTTGAATTGAGAAGAAACTTAATTCCTGTTTCTGCCTGAACTTCCCTTCAGCTCCTCCTTCTCCCTGTGTCCCATTTCTTCTTTTCCCTTCCCGTAAAGAGCAGGCTTGGGTACTGTAGACAAATCTGGTTACTGGTTCTCTCTACCTGGTTCGTTCTGTTAGAAGCCTAAAGAAGGTGAGAAGTGGCGAGGTGGTCTCAAAGGAGGGGATATATGAAGCGGTTATAAAATGAAGATGCTACAAAATAACTCCTGGGGGTTTAACAAGAGTGAAAGTGCCTCCTGTTTTATTTGACTTCCATAAGGTTCTTCCTAACATTTTGGATATTCAAAATATTCAGACATTTCTGCTTTCTTTTTCTAACTCTCTGTGCTGAAGTTCTTTCTCAAGGCAAGAAGATTTTCAGAATATGGTCTTCAGCTGCTGAATTGGTGTTGGTTTGTTTTTCTTCACTTGGGTTATAAGCTTGTTTGAAGTGATTGCAGGGCTCAGTACTGCTTGACAATAATGTGGGTGTGGTACACAATCCACATCAAACTCTTTCCTATGGCAAACACATGGATGTTTGTGTCCTTTTGGTAACATTGACATTAAGGCCAAAGAGTAAAGCTGAAAGACAATATTGCTCATAGCCCAAGACGGATGTGGCTGTGTTGGGAGGTTCAAAGGCAGCAATTTTGGCAAGGGAAGCAGCATCTTGTTGCCATCCGTTGGGAATAAACAGAGGAAGAGTTGCCACTGCCTTCTTTTCCTCACAAACACACTTGGCATCTTAATTTTTGATGGAGGGGAGAGGAGATTGGTTATTTCTTTCTCAACCTTTACTGTCAAGTGAATTGTTCTCTCAAGTTAGCATTACTTTCCTTTTTGCATTTGGAGGACAAGTCGCCATCAGCTTTTATATCAGCAAGGCTGCTCTAATTCTTTCCTTCTGATTTTATGAAAACAGTTACATGTGATCCCTGTGCTGTAACTGCAATTCCTAAGGCAGCAGTACGTGTGAGATTTCTCGCAGCCACATGAACAGAACTGTTTCCAGATCCGTCTATTCATGTAACTCCATATGCCAGTCCCAGAGGGACTGCAGGCTTCTGAAATTGTGTATCCTCACATGTAAGAAGAAAAGTGTTCATGAGGATGACAGGTGCAATTTGAACATGCGGATAAGCAGAACTTCTAAGACTGATAGTGATAGGGGATAATTTGGGAGCTGGATAGATCATTCTAGATGCACTTCTAGACTCTGCATGCACAGGTTTTCATTCCAGCAACAAAGTCTGCGTACTGGGCAAAAAAAATTGTTGGTTTATATTTTTACAAATACATTTGGGTGATAAACTGATAGTTGTGCAGTTCATAATTAGTCAAATTAAAATAGAATCAGATTGCCTTTTATCATATTGGTTTCCTGTGCAGGAATAAGCTTTTCTGGTTTAATCCAGTGCGTGCACACTGGGGACAGTTGCCTGTATATGAACAAGATAGCTAAAATGCCAAAGCTTCTGTGTGTAAAAAAGGCTCACACTCCATTTTGAAGGTTCTTGTGGTTTTAGTTGCAGTGCAGCTAATCAGGTAGTTCTTGTGTAGATCCCCAGAGCCTTTCTTTTCCCCTCAGGTTTGTTATCTAAATGCACTGGGGTAAATACAGCCAAACAAGCTCATCTGCTGGAGTAGTAATAAGTCAGCAAACTGTCATCTTTTACCATGCACAGCTCCCACAGGAACCCTATTCTTTTCATTTGTGAATAGGCAGGAAAGAGTGGGTTTAGAAAAATATGTCAGATGTGACAAAGTGAGAGAATCAAACACAGATGCTGAAACTGAGCTTCATTAATATTTTTATTAAAGAGGCTGCTTGTAAAAGTTTATGTAGTTTCAGGGCAAAATGAGGTTTATATGGTTTCCTTTTACACAGAGAAAAGAGTAAGCTTTTAGTCTTGCTAAGTGAACAATAAAGACAAAAGAAAAGCTAAATCTCCAGGAGGGCATATAGTGTGTGTTTGCTGTCTGCAGATATGTGCATTGGGCTGAACAGGTTTCAGAGGCACATTTCAAAGAAAAAGGGCTACCACAGCTCTGCAGGTTGTGTGGGGCGATGCTTTCCCTTTACTCACTTATTTTTCACAACTATGTTTGAGGGGGAGGAAAAATCCTGTGGGCAGACCTAACTTTGAGAGGAAAAAAATCAGTGATCCTTCCAAAGTGAAGTAAGTTATATACTCAAAACAATAGGTACTAGTCCAAGCCAAGCATGGGAAGCTACATGAGATATTCAGAGACAGCCTGAAATTCTCACCTCTCCTGTGGGCCAGACCTAAGTGGTGAGTGTAGGCACCATGTTGTGCAGCACATCACCCCTTCAGCCCCAGCTGTGTCTGCAGAGCAGCAAATACATCCAAGCAGCTGGCACAGAGCAGTTCTGGCAATGCCAGTGCTTGGCACAGCCCCTCATAAATACTCAGCTACAGGCAGGGTTGTAGCTGCTCTGTGGATACTCCCAAACAGCAACTGCAACCTGCACACTGCAAACCCAGTTGTTAGTTGAACAGCGTTTCCTTCCACTGCTTTATACTTAATTTGYATTTAATTTATGCTGTCTTTAAGGACTAATTTCATTGCCAAGCTAGTCTGTCTGAGGAACCTTCTTTCAGAGCAGTCAGAAACAGAGACACATAAGGAAACCCCAAGAGAAAGCATGCATTTAACCAGTGTGTCTAACTACTGCACCGGTCTTGAAATGGATCACATTTTGATTTCTGAACCATTTCTGTGTCCAGAAAATGGATGGGGTTTAATTTGGTGTCTTGGATTTTTGTTTCCTTGGGCTGTTATAATCCAGAAACCATAGGAGTTTACTTATTTTTTCAGTAAACAGAAGGAAGGAGTGGTAGCTCTGTGTTTGCCTTCTATTTCCTTATGGAGGGGGAAGCAGCTGCAGATCCAGTACAGTGCTCTAACTGCTGCTGATTGTGGTATGTCTGGATATGCAAGTCTTGCAAATTCTGTATCTGTAGAGCTTCTGGCAATACTCTAATGACATTTTATGATTTTTTTTTTTTGCCTTATTGACCATATGAAATGTACGTTAAGAGTGTAAGGGGATTTTAAATGGGTACATACTGCTTATCAAGTATCTCTAAAGACTAGTAGGAAAACAGTTCGCCTTGGCAATGAAGATTGCTTCTACCAAGATAAATTTATTTGCTTTTAGAGCTGTCAGAATGATTTATTGGTGTCTGATTTATGGTGATGATTTGTATTTTTAGTTGGTTTTGGCTGTATACCCGTGTGGGGTTTTTTTATAAGAATCTTGAAATTTTTCTGAAATAGAAGAAGAGTTATGTTGAGAAGGGAATTTGTGTGCTTTCCTTCTTCAGTGGAAAAAATATCATGGACAAATCTGTTCCCTGACAAATACTGAGATTTTCCAAGATCCCTCAAAAACTCTGCTGTCTTGAAAATAGAGCAACAGTGAAGAATCTCACATTTAGAAAATAGCACAGTAAAAGGAAGTTTCCAGCTGTGACACATGCTAATAATATCTTGTATGGCTTTGAGCAATTCCTCATGAGGTCTTGAATCATGTTATAAAACCATCCACCAGGAATAATAGTACTAAAGATCTAAGGAGTTTATGAGCCATCTAAAAATCTGTGTCCAGTTCTGTACCCAGTTTAACTGAGCCTCAGGGAGTGCTGGAAGGTTTTAGTTCAGTAGATGACAGGTCCTAGGAAGCTTTCATAGCACATTTGGAAAATAAACTATTGGAGACCAAAAAGCACTAAAGGTCCCAAAGGGGCCAGAAGTGACTGGAATGGTTCCTATTGGCTCATCTAGTGGAAATAGTTGTTCTCAGGCAGATTTTGCTCTTCCTGCCCCTGGTTTAAATCCAAAACTTCGCTGGAATGGAAAGCGAGCAGGTGAGATGAGAATGAGGCCTCATGGATTTACCCTGCAACAACTCTCTCTTTTTCTGCCARCCTTTTAAAGCTCAAGGCACCATAACTGCCTGCAAGCTGCAGTTTTGCTGGTGTCCTTCCCCAGCTGCTTGTCTGCAGTGGGAGCTCTTGTTCTCCCCGGAGTCCTTCTGAGTGTTGCCACATCTGCTGCAGGAACACTTTCCCCAATTGCATTCCTGGTCTTGGTTCATTCCGTGCGGGTCCTGGCTGTAAGTTCAATGGAACTGTGCTCAAGGCTGTCTTTGTGAACGAGATCCAGACACTGCCTGTATCTTCTTTTAGTTCAGCAAGCCTTGGAGAGCAGCTGCAGTTAACTGGCACCCAGCTGCTCCTGGAAGAGGGGAAAGACTAGCAGAGCAGTTCTAGTCATTCGAAAATAAAATCATCCCAGGAGATACTGCTTCTCAAAAACTTCAGAGTAGCAAGCAGCTGGATACCTGACTCTTGGGAAATGCAATTTTTGCTGTTCTTGTGTCACTGGGGCAGGAGAGGGAAAAATCTATCACTTCTTTGAGGTCATTCATTTAACTGTCACTGTTTCCATGTCCAGTACTTCTAAATCTGCCTTTTGTTCCCACAGCAGCTGGGATTAGCAGTATCTTCCTTTAGGAAGCTTTTTTATTGCAAAGATAATTTTCTGTTTTGCTATTTTTGCTGTAGACATCATGTAAGTAGAAGATGATGGTTTTTCCATGCCTGGAGTGAGAGTTTACTGAAAAATTTTATTCAGTTACACAAAGCGAATCCTAAATTCCATTTTTGCCTGCCCAGCTAGGGAAGTACCTTTATTAATTCTAGTAATTATTACATAGTTTACTAGTCTATCAGTTTCATCTAATCTAGTCTTTCCTATTTTACTCCATAAGCTCTATACTGGGTAGAAAAAGAGACACAGATAAGTCTTGTGCTTGAGTGGAATTTTTTTAATGTGTGCATGTTCTCCCTCTCACCTGAGCCCCCACTTTATCTGAATTGCAATGTGACTGATGATCTCACTTCTGCCAAAGTCAACAAAAATGCTACTGTTGGCCTCCTTGTGCACACAGGGTAGGAATGGTCTATGTAATGTCTTTCTTCCACAGTTTCTCTTGTTCTGTTGTATCAAAATGTCACTTTGGCTGTAACCATCAGGGAAAATAGCACTAACAGCATTTTTGGATGGGTAATCTGTGGCCACATCAGCTGAATGTGTCCTGCTATGCTTCTCCATGGCCCCAGTGACTCTTACAACTCTTTTCTCTCTTTCTCACTTCAAAATAGGAAGCTTCAAAGCACTTAAACTGTGCCTTCCACGTATTAAGAAAAGGGTCAGGTTTTTTTAAGATCCATTAGTCCAAGAGCAGGGAGTCCTGTGCAGGGCTGTACATGGGAGAGGAATTTTCTGGGAGACCTTCAGTGTATTAACTCAGCTGTGGTGTAGAGCCCTGGGGCTGTACTGGCAGAGTGAGGGAAGGGAATACTGCCAGCTGTGCTTTACCTGGGAACCCCAGGGAAGGCCTCTGCCTTCAGATTAGGGGAGTGATTCTTGTCCTCAGCTTCTCTGACTGCCTGTGCATGCGTTCCCAGGCAGGAGCTGAGTGCCGTGTGGTGCCTGAAGTGAAGGCTGCAGTTTCTCTGTGACTTGGGCCAGGCTTCTGTGATACTTCCCTCACAAGTTTCCATTCCTGAACACACATTTGGTCTGCTCCGAGCTCACCACTCTGCCATGCTGCAGTGTTACCATTGACTTCACCAAAGCTGTTCCTGATCGCCGTCACTTGAGGGGAGTGGGCTCAGTGGCACCAAAGTAGCTCAGTGAGGTCATCAGGTTTGCTCCAGGATTGTCAAAACAGGACAATGTGATCAGAACCCCTCCAGACTGTAAAGATGCTTATCTGCTGCTTTCTGTGTCTGTCCTGTCGGCAGGCAGGCAGAGACACTGCACTTCTTTCTCATATGCAGGCTTGGTCCTTAGTCTAGGTTTTGCTTCTCTCTTTTGCACAGTCTCTGAAACATCCAGAGGCAGCTGCCATAACCTAGGTCTCCTTAAGTGGTGAATTACTTTGTCCCTGTTTTGCTCCTCCTCATATACTGCAATTTCCTATTATTTTCCGATCTGTGTTACTGTCATCTTCTCTAGTTGCATTCTGAATAATCTGATAGAAGTTAAAGGAAGTGGTTTTTCATTCTTACATTTTTATGCAGCTGTTCTAGCTACTGTGGAATAGAACATTTATGGATCAAAAATAGACAGGCAGGAATATGAGCAATTAAATAGCAATGCTCATTAATGCTGTGTGTTTTTCTACCATGAGAATTCTCTGTCTCATAATTATTTTTCCTTCTTCAAAGTCAATTAGTTTAATGTGGTAACAGGCATTTACGATGGTGCTGCCAAACCATATGTGTCTCGATCTCCATGGATTCCCAGCATGACTTTTTGTTATGCCCTGAGAAGTGACAGATGTGTGACACTGAAAACATTATTCAAACCTCTTCCATTTTTCTATAGCTTTGGGCCAGGATCAGTTTAAAAAACCAAGGGTTACCAGTAACAGTACATTAACTTGTCCTGTGGTCCTGCAAAGATTCCTGTGTGTTCTGGGGTTTGGTTGCAAACAGGTCCGTTGAATTTACCTGGACTGATCACAGAGATAAGGATGAACGTGGGTGTAAATCATGCAGGACTGGGACTTGTCAAAGCTGAGAAGCAACTGTAGCACAGTCTAATCTGAGTGCAGGGTGCTTTGTGGGAAATTATGATACATCCATGATGCTCCTTGTAGCTCCAAACTATCTGGAGGTATTTCTATAGTGAAGAATATTTTCCTAACCTTCTTCCAGCCTGGGTTCTAATGATCAGGCTCTGAGATGGAGCATGAGGTTTTGAACAGACTTGCCACTTACTCTGCAGATTGCTAGAGCCGTGATACTGAGAGATGTTATTCTTTTGGCTGTGCTGCACCGTCAGCACTTCCCATACCACAGATTTTTGTATTGTGACCAAGATGTGCAGTGCCAGCTGAAACTGTTGGCAGCTGAATGGAACACATTTGTGATTTTTGGCACTTGTTCATGATCATTTGGGGCTGGGTTTGAGCATTCCAGCTGACCATCTCAGTAAAATATTCAGCTGGGACATGATTTGCAATTTTAAACTTTACTTTTGACATTTTTTCTTTATTTCTTCTTTTAATGAAATAGGGACTGATCAGGAAGCTCAGAGCTCGTGTCTGAAGCTATCAGGGATGTCTAGAAGAGAGCACTGGATGTGATGACTTGCAGGATTTGTGACAAGGACTGCACTTGAGTAACCTTGTCAACCAGGGAGTGCACAATTTAATCTTGCATACCTTCTTGGGTTATGTCTTAGGATATATATTATATCCATACAGCAATTTCTCCCAGAAATAGTTTGAAAGAGCAAACCGTAGTTCTAGAATAATCATTCAAGGTTCAGTTGTGTTTTCTATCTATACACCACCTGCAGATGTTTTATCTGAAAATGCACAAAGCATTTTCTTAGCAACATTCGCGATGCTGTCCTTTCAGACCTCTGCTGATGGTCTTTATTGATAGTGCTGCATCTGGGCATAAGCTACATTTTATGGTTGGATGGAAGATTGTTATCTGGGCGTTTATCATTTCACACAAATCTCTCTCTCYGTAATCAGTGGAGTGAATGTAGCTTTTACAGCCACTGCTTCGTGTTAACACCTCCGCCTCTTTGTAGCATTTCAAACAACAGCTGTCTCAGTTCTCCTCTCTTTGGGGCCAGTGGAGGGTCCTGATGCATTAATTGGAAGCTGGTCTGAGACCCAAAAGAGATATAAGAATTAGGTTTGTTTTGAGCTCTGTGCATCTAACCCTGCCCTCAGCAGTGGTGATATCTAGGCTTTAGCATAAAATGCAGTCCAAAATATATAAACAACAGATATAGACTGTGTTTTATCATATAATCATTTTAGAGGATTGTAGAGGAGAGTAGATTGTTTCAAAGATTAGTCAGAGGATGAAGGTTAAGCTAATGGAAAACCAGGATGAATATTAGGGAAAAAATAATCTTGCTATTGCAGGTCCAGTGGGACAGAAAGGAAAAGGAAGGACTATTGATTGGGTTATTTCAAAAGGGCTAAGAAATGTATTGCATCAAGAACAATCTTTCCTTGGTTAAATCACTCAGACATCATTTGCCAGCTCAGATTGAAGTAATATGTAAATATAGCATTTATTCCACCTGTGTCCACCCACTTTTGGAAAAGTACTGAAACTTGGATACATGCTTAGAACAAAACGTCTCTTTAGAAGGTATCTTGAATTGCGATCTAAACCCTTGGGTGGTTTATGAGAAATTGCAAATGTCTTGCAGAGCTTCCTTTCACGTGGGTGYTTTGCATTGCCAAGCACAAGCTCTGCTTGTTGGTGCTTTGTAGGATTTCTGTGCTGCTCTCCTGTCTGTGTGGGCTGGAATGTCATGGCACAGGTAGTTCATGTCCAGCCATAAGTTCACCTCACACAAATGAGATCTGCTTTGCTCAGATATCATCTTCTACTGCATAATAGACACTGAAATTGGGCTGAATTGAAATTGAATAGACAGTTGGGCAGGCTGAAAACAATCAAATATAAAAGTACTTGGCTTGCACGTTGCTGGGCTTTATTGTCTATGATACAGTATTCATATAAAATTACAGTCTTTAATTCCTTATGTTATTTTGAAAAGCTGTAGAAGCTGTACGAAAACTGTCCAATTTTCTTTGTGATTTCATCTTCGGAGGAAGCTTCTTATAATTTCATTCTGAAAGATCATCAGTGGGTCTCTGCTGCATTGCACTGAAGTTGTTTTTACGCTGTAATCTTATAAAATAATGGGATGGTAATGACTTTGCTAATAGACATCCAGGATGCAAATTGTCTGTTTCACAAATTTATAATATTTTTTGTAGAAGGAGCAGCATAATGGAATCATCATGAGGGTTTTCAAAAGTTCCTTCCCTGTTTTTCTCCATCTGTATGCTTGTACTTACAACATGAGATCACTGAGACAGTATTAGGAAACTAGATTTAGTGTCACTTTACAAAAGCTGTGTATTTGATAGGCAGTGTAATTTGTGGAACAGTGGTCTCATCCTAAATGGAAATCTAAATGGAATTATGGGCCCTCTTGAACTTTCAAAATCGTACACTTAATGATGATGGAGATAAATTTTGTCTTCTGTGCTTTGTGGCTGAAGCTGCAGGGTTGGAAGCAAGCATTAAAATTTGATGAAAGAGATTTTCCCACAGGAAGGTCTGTATCTGATAYTGACCAATCAAACAGATTTGGCCCTAGATGGATTTTTTTAAGGCAAGTGCAAGGATGATGGGTTGGAGGTAAGTAGAGATAGAATTGTTAGAAAAATAGCAATGGTTAGAGACCAGTAGGAACRACTTGGGCAAGTGTGGTAGCATCCGGGTTTTAGAATATCAGTGCTGGTTGTCCCTGTCCTAAGTGCAGCTAAAGATGATGTTTTTCTGGCATATATAGGGGCCAGCTACTCCTATATACTGTGGGGTAGGTAATCCTCTAGTCTAGTTTATGCTTCCTCTGATTCATCATTTCTGTAAAGAACTCTCACTCACATCACACTTGATGGGATTAAAGGATCATGTGACTTCGATGTGTTATAATCACATTAAGTGATTCTTTACCTTAAATTTCAACAGAAATTGCCTGTGGCCATTTCTGTGTGAAAGTTGTACATTCATTCTACTTGGAAGTCCAGTGCTAACTGCTGTAAAGTTTGGGGGTTTTTTCCCTTCTGCTTCTACTTATTCAGCTTTGGCTGCCAGTGGCTGAGAATAGCAACTGCCAATGCTCTCTGTCCTTGTTGGGCTATTCGGGTGGAAAAGAAATTGTGCTTTCTTTAGTTCCACTGTCATTTGATTTTTCCACAGTTACAAAGATTTCCAGGGGATTTGGGTTTTTTGCTTCTCCCTGTGCCAAGCACTACAGAGGCGATATTTTTATCTTGGCTCAAATCTTTCTATTTATTGTGTTCTTGAAACTTGTAAGAGGGTTGCTAGTGCTTCCTTCCGTCTCCAGTGATATAGGCCCAATGCCTGAGGTGTGCTGAAACCTGGCTAGTGAATACCCTAACCTTTGCTCGTTAAATGCACATCTCTCAGGCTGTCAGCTCTTCAAGTTGTAGAGCCGCTCTCTGGACACAGCTGCAAAACTGTGGCTGCAGGTGGAGAGAAAAGACAGGAACACAGAATGAGTGAGGCTGGGCCTTTCAATGTCTTTGTGTCTAGAGTTACCAGACAGCGTGATCACTAAATGAACAAATCATGTTAAAAGGAAAGCTGGCTGTGAACGTTTTGAGGAAAACTTTCTCATTGCAAAATACTACAGCTGCATCTGACTAGAAACGTGTCAGTTTGGTGAAAATCTGTCAGGAAATTTCTGAGGCACAAGAGAGAAATTACTGTAAAAGCAAGGAATAATTAGAATTTAATTTTCAGTCATGAAAAGTTTGGACTCAAGACCTTACTGTTTTAAGAGCAGATAATTAATCTTTCTCTCCCAGATTCTCAGTTTGAGCAACTACTTTTTCAATAAAAATGATAATTTGAATGAGTGTAATAGATAAACTGCCTGCCTTGCTGCGTGAGTGGTGTACTTTATGCATTCCAGAACTGACTGGAAGGGAGGATCTATCAGTAGAAATTTGTACATTTCAGAATCCATCTGAGTCAAAGGATTCAGAATCACAGGTCCAAGGTTCCCAGGTCTCACATTGCTTTTTCTTCAGGATTAGAATCGGTAGAGTCCATTGGGACAATGTATCTTTACCTCGATGTGGTAATTGCTTGTACAATATATATAACATTTATTAAAATAAATGCTTATTATTTAAGTTTCTGACTGGAAGAGTTAAGAAAGAGTGAGAATTAGGAAAATATATGTACCTGAGGATAGGAACAAGATTTTTTTCTTAGGAGAGAAGTTAGAAAATTTTTTTCTTTCTTTGGCTGTCATGAGATCCTCTTCCAGTGATGCCAAACAAATATTCTCCTCAATCCTTTAGATAGGCAGAGGCTTGAATAGTACTTGATGCAAATATTTCTGAGGTGTGTTTTATTAAAAAAACAAGCAAGCAAACAAACCAATAAAAAACCCACCAAAAATATCTCAACCATATCCACCTGTGCACTGGGCATATGCCTGTCTGGCTGTATTCTGTGCTTGTTTTAACCCTGACTTGTGAAAGAACAAATATAGCATGTTCAGCAAGAACTCAGGAGAGGCTGTTTTACCTGTGACCTCTACTTCCACTTGTAGATGCAACAATTGTAATTACCATTGCTGCTAAATTGCAGGACTCTGGCAATCCTGGGGTCTATAGTATATTTGTGCTTGTGGCTTGACCTTTCCGCAAAGGGCTGAACCTGAAAACCATAATCATCACAATCCATCATGTATTAACCTCCCAATAAACTTGAGAGAAACTGTTTTGTCAGCTGGAGTTTATGCCTGCAGCACTCGATACTGAGCCATTTAACTGCTTGCAAATGTCAGCAGTTCCAGCTTATCTATTACAATGCCTCACTTAATTCAAACTATTGTCATGAAGTATGAAAATACGATTTTTTTTTCAATGTGAAGTAGACCATCTGTGCATTGTTCAATGCAATACAATCTTCTCACTTTTTAGAATGCTGAAATAGTGTCACAGATGAGTCATAAAAGTGTGTTGGTTCATGCACTCAGATTCTATAAAGTGTATTAGTATTCATGGTTTTCTTAACAGTCCTGCAGCCTAAAAATGGAGCTGCATAAATTTCAGTCCAGCTGTCAGTCAAGCAAATACTCCCGTGCTGGTGTACTCATGATAAACTCATATAAAATATCAAAATGTGGAGTGCTATTTTAAAAAGTTCACTGAGTTCACTTCTTGCACAGTGCTAGCGAAGCGAGTGACAGTGTCTGTGCATTAGATCCCTTGGAGATTGCAGATGCAGCTGTGTTTGTACTGCAGCCTGCTCTGCAGCCTGTTCCACGGCTCTGCAGGAGAGCAGGCAGATGCCTGAGCAAGACATGGAAAGAGATGGGGCTCTCCAAATGCTGAATGGTAGGTGACAAAGTGAGCAGCCAGCACGAACAGCACTGAATGGGGCTAGGATTCTAGGAATCAAAGAGGCAGCAGAAACCACTGAGAAGCAAAGTTTCATTGTAGGTAAAGTGTGGGTACAGCCAAAGCTTCGTGGTACAGTTCAGTTCTCTCCCAGCTTTGGGGATGATGTGTCCTGGTTGCCAAAATAGCCTGATCTCATAGGCTTGTCCCAAGGCTGGCTTTCAGTTCTCTCCTGTGGGTCGTGGTAGAACTGGTCTGGCAGCACAGATTAGGTTCTGCACTGCTGTGGGAAGTGATCTGGGAAACCTGCACCATGGCCTGCAGGATCAACGTGCCCATGAAACCAACGCTGGCCCAGCAGCAAGGGAGGCTGCTGTGCCCAGTTCAGAAATTCTGTGTGCTCTTCCTTCTGTAAAAAGTGACAGTGTGCTGATCTGCGGCAGTCCTGGGAGAGCAGGCAGGTGCATGTAAAGAGCTGTGAATAGGCATAAAGATGAGGAGTATTGTCATTGCTGTTCCCTGAAGAAGTGATGTGGAATGAAAGTGCAGCGTGAATCTTGCTGGAGTTGACATGAAGCTCATTCACCACACTGCAGATGCAGCTCAGTTCGAGCCTTACGTGGCAGGGTGTTTTCTTTTTGCATTCAAATCTTACATTTCTCACAAGTATTCAATGCAATGAGATGCATTCCTCTCTTTCAATTACTTTAGTATTTTGCTCTCGCTCATTCTGTTTAATCCCCCCCCACACACACTTTTGTTGTGCAAAATATAAATACATTACTATTTTCTACAGCATAGRGTCGTAATTGATTATTTTGCATGTGGAGCAAGGTGGTAGAGTTTTGGATCCAAGACAAAAAGGCTTTTCATGTTCATGGTTTAAATTTAAAAAGCCGTGTATGCCCTATCCCTGGAAGTGTTCCAGGCCAGGCTGGATGCAGCTTGGAGCAACCTGGTCTAGTGGAAGGTGTCCCTGCCCATGGCAGGAGGTTGGATCTAGATGACCTTTAAGGTCCCTTACTACCCAAACTGTCCTCTGACTCTATGATTCTGTACTCTGGATATTTATAACTTAAAGTTGGGTAAAATTATGAGAGATTTTACCTTGCTCAAGCTGGACTCCACTGGCTAGGTAGGTGTCATTCCCAGTTCACCCAGGGGAAAACAGAGCCAAACAAGGTTTCATATACTCCAGCTGCACGCAGACTTTGTGTTCATTTAGCCTGAGGACAATTCAGGCCTAATCTCTTACTGTGTAAGCTCAAAATAAAAATAAAAATAACAGTTCTAAATGGCAGAGCTGCTTTTGCAAAGTCGCTGAGCGAAGAGTTGTCGTGTTACATTAAGAGCACGGTTACTGCGACTGATTACTTCATATGGGATATTTGCCAGTCTGTCTCCTGTGTAATCATGAGGAATGCATTGACTTAAGAATAGCTGCACATAAATAAGTTGTGAAAAAATCTGGGAGACAACCAAAGTTCCTGTCACGATTGGTAGTGTGGAGGAAGATTGCCAAAGCTATCAGAACAATACTGTCTTTTCATAGTGTATTCCAAAAGATATAGGCCCGCATTCCAAGAATTCTTTAAAACATTTGGATAGAAAATTGGCACAAGTAGTATCACTTGCTAGCGCTGTAACTGGCGTTAATAGACTTAACCCAGGCAAACACCAACCCATAGTATTGTCTGAAGTGCATTGCTGTGTTTTGTTGTAGAATTGAGTTAAGGAAATAGCTATTGAGAGTAGCTGTGGTTGTGAAATTCTGAGTATTCCATGGGAGTATTCCATGTTTGTCTTTTTTGGAGAGAACTCTTCTGAAGTCATAATCTACAAAATATGTATTCCCTGGTTCTCATGTAGACTAAAGCACTTTGGCTTTGTCCAAAGCCCTGAAGAATAAATGTACTCACTTTCAGTTTGCTCTGCTCTGCCTAGGTAAGACCCAACCAATAAACTTTTCAGTGAAAGTAAGTGATTTGGAATTGCATCAGGAGAAAGAGCAACAGCTACTTGCCTTGTTCATGTAAGTCAATGCCAAGGTGCTCAGGCACATACATGGCTGYCCCTTTGAAACCTGGTGGATGACATTGGATTTCCTCTAAGATTCTACCTTTAAAATTCTTCCAATTTCTTTCTCTCTTCCATAATTTATTTTCTATCTTCTTTTTAACTCACCAAGTCTTCTTAATGACAAAAATTACGTTTTTATTTTTCTCTCGTCACATGTAGGCATTTCCATTTGTTAAAGGTTTTTGAGAAGGATTGGTTGAGTTGTTTCAGCAAAGATTAGTATTGCCAAAGATTTATTAAACCTAAAGAAACAAGCTTTCTATTAATGCAGTCATATTTCTATCAAAAATGGAGAGGAGAAACACTCTGAAATCTCATATTTACAATTTTGCCTTAAACAACTGTGGTTTGCAATGAAAACTCAAAACATTTCACAGGAAACCTTGTTTGTGTTTGGAAAACATGTAATAGACATTTTTCTCCAGCTGTCTTTAAGTTTGAATATTTCTAAATCCTTTCCACCTTGCACTGCTTCCTAAGCTGTCACTGCAAATATTCAGTGTACACCTTCCCTCCAGAAATGCTTAATGGGGACACAAGAGAGTTTTTAGCTATTTCCCAGAGGGAGGATCGTGATGTAGGAGCACTGTTGCATCAGCAGTTATTCCTGGATCAATAGGGAGGATCAGAAAGGAGCTCCAGGCCTACTTCTAAGGGTGTGTTTTGTATTTGTTCCATTTTAGCTGCAATGCAAAAGTTACCATTTAATGGCCTGGTGGTTTGACCTTGTTGCCTGTTGGGTTATAACCACCATCCACCTCACAGCAAAAATGCGCATTACAGAGCTCTTCATCCAGAAATGTCCTAGAAAAGCCTGCTTGTTTTAACTCCTGTTCTGACGCAGGTAAAGCAGAGTTGCAGACATATGCTGTATTTTGTCCTCTATCTTGTGGTAGGATATTGGCAGATGAGGCAACAATTTTCACTATCATCTCTGATCATGTGAACCTCATGTGGGAGGTTCACAACAGGGAAAAGTATATGGGGGTTATTGCAACATGTAGATAAGATGTGGGATTACTCCTGTAGGATTGCAGATGCCAAAGACTTCCATGAACAAATTTGTGGAAGAGATATTTATACTCTTTAGGCACCACTAAATACCTCAAACCCAGGAAGTCTCTGAGCTGCAATCTGTAGAGGGTATTTGGGGCTAGTACTTTCCCTCTTGCTTTCTTCCCTGAGCACCTACCTTGGCTACTGGGAGGTCCAGGATATCAAGGCCAGAGGGATATTTAGTCCAAACCTATATGGCTGGACCTCACGTATTCTCAGCTAGAAGGTGAGAAATGAATTCGTTTGTAAATGTAGCTAATTGACCTGCAAAGACTGCCCCTCATAAAAAGAGCTGAGATGCATCAGCAGGTCTGTGCCACACAACACAAGCTCCCTGTACGTGCAGTACCTTCTCTGGGGGAGAACATCAGGCTGCAGTTTTGAGTGCTGGCACTTCGGCACCTTTCGTGAACACCAGATTAATTTTTAAAGTGAAAAAGCGCTGAACCATTGCCAAGAGGTTACATGGCTGGTGAAGGTACATGAGGCTTGGGAGGAGGTTGCACAAAAAGAGCACTAAGTGAGGGATTCTTCCAGACAAGATCCGTGCTCTGAGCTGTATTAACTGCACTGAACTGGAACCTGTTAAATGATTGATAGGGGATGTAGGCCGCCTCCAAGCAGCACAGGAACCCCAGAGACTGGTAAATAATGGATACAATTCTTCTGCTCTTAGTGGGATGACTCATCACCTGCTGTCTGTTTTAAGCACCTGCTGCAGGGGTTGGAGGAGGACTGGGCCTCTTAAACCTGTGTTGCAAGATAAAAACAGCTCTGAGCTCTCACTGCTGCGGGGTCATTCCTGTATCCACCTGGATATAGAAGATACTTGCAGCAATTACAGATAGAGGTAGCCTGAACAAGGAGGAAAAATTCTGTCCTTCTGAATTGTTCGGCAATGGAGGGTCTTGATCCACAAATTATATCTTCCCTGGCTTTCCTAAAAACCAGCAGGAAGGGGAGCAGGAAGGTAGCAGTTGACAGGAAACTCTCCAAACCTGTCTTGGAGTTTCTGCCGACAGGCCCTGAGAGCTTCCATGTGCACAAAAGCCTGACAAAGTTCTGGGACAGAGCCCTTCTGCCGAGGGAAAGCCCAGGAATCACTGACCCAGATACCAGCTGTTACATGTGGATTGGTAGTGGCACCAGCAAAAACCTGATACTTTGTCCCATCATTTGTCCGTTTGATCAAGCCCAGAATGGTCAAATGTTAAGTCCTCAGTTTCCTCCCCCAGCAGTAACATGTAGAAAACCAGGAGCCATTTCCAGCTGACATTTCCACAGGTACTGTCATGGTCAAAGTTTGTGCCAGTTCCACTGTCCAGGGTTAGGAGCAGCTCACAGCTTCCTAGCAGTGGCTATAAAACCAAATTTTGTTGTAGTAACAGAACAGTGTTGCAGGATGCCCACACCAAGGAACAGGTCAGAGTGGTCCCTCTTCCATGCTCTGATGTTGTTGGCTTGCCTGTTGCTGGGTGTCTGTCTTTGCTCACAAATGAGCAATACTGCAGAAAATGAGTGGAATTGGTCAACCTCTTCTCTCAGATCTGTCTGGAGCCCAGAAGAGGGTAGAAAATTGAAACCTGTCCCTCTGTTTGGATGACATTTTCTCCTGCAGGCAGAGCACTGTAAATCGTGGAAAATAGCTTAGCAGACTATACTTCAGCTTATTAGAAGTATAGGAAAACTAAGGCAGTATTTTGCAAACAATTTTACCCATATTTGAACTTCCAAAGACAGATATGAGCACAACTCATTTTTGCTAATCAGACTACTCTAAACTTAGAGTACCTCCTTATCTCTCCACTGGCTGTTTTGCTGATGGAGAACCTGTCAGCTGATGAATGAAAAGGCACAGTTTTGGCAGTTTGGAACTGAGATGTTCAGTTCAAAAATTAATTAAACCTACTGCACGTTGGCCTTTCCTGGCCAGCCTAAAGCCTGCTGCCTTACTGTCTTCTCCAGATCAGGCAGGGCCAGCCTTATACTCACATCTTAACTTTCTTTTCTGGTGACAAGTCCCTGCCTGCCCAGGACTGTTACTAATCAGCTGCTTGTGTGAGATTTGGGACATATTTATATCTGTCTGTTTTGGGATCAGATTCTTGTTTGTGTTTTCTAGTAGTGGCCTCTGCAACCTGTGAGAGGTTTGGGGTTGTTGTTGTGTCTTTTCAAGCGCTGCTCTTGGTTGCTCTATTTTGCTTTTTTATCCAAAAACTATTGTCTTCTTGCTAGTAGGAGTGCCATCACTTCACACCAATATCCTGCCTCTGTTTTCACATCCAAGACTATTCCATATTTGTAACCACTACTCGTCACTATAAGTATTTTCCTCTGACATACATCTGTTTATCCAAGGGCATTGGTCTCTCTGTTTAATCCTCCTTTCTTGTGCAAGAAAATTTTCTTCCTTCATTTTTAAGAAGTTGAAATCAAAAATCCTTTCAGGTCATTGAGAAACTAAGAACAGCCTCCAATATTTATTAGTTAGATCATTTCAGTGACTACACTGTGTGTTCTTTATCCACAGCAGTGTGTGTATCACATTAGTTGTCTGCCTCTTAAGTGAATTTAATGACTGTAATGTGCACACTCATTTGCTTTTAGACATTCAGAAGAGCAATCTTGTTCGTCATGAATTCTGCCCTTGCCACGTCCTTCTGACAGCACTTCTTGGGCCTCACCAGCCTCATGCTGTGGACAGTCTCACAGAATAGCTCAGCTCTGCTTTTTGTGCTTCCCATTGTGCTGCAGTTGTGTCTAGAAACCACACCTGTGATTTTGAATGTGTTTATTGTAAGAAGCCCTTGTTCTGAAGAGCTCCCAGTCTAAAGAGATGAGACAGATGACAGGTGGAAATGAAAGGGAGGCACCAGCAGGCTGTGTGACTTGAGCTCATGTGGCAGTTGTGAGGTCCCACGTGCAGGGTCTGTGACAAAGCTGGGGCAGTGATCCAGCTGTCTGGGTCCCTGTCACTTTGGCACTTCTTTTAGACCAGCCAGTCTCCCAAAGTATCAGGTAGTGAGACTTTACAAATAGCCTAGCAGTGCACTGTGGCTATAAATCAAAACAATACAACTGTTTATCAGCCCATGAAAAATTATCAGGAATAAGTGTACAATCTGTAGAGCCTTTATGTCTGAAATGGGATTGCTAGRGATTAAAAGTGGCTTCTTTCAAGGGTAGTTATGATTGAGCAATTGTGGAAATACCAGAAGTGATGCATCTTGTAAAGTACAAGATCATTCCCAGAGGGAGTGGTTTCTGGGAAGACTGCAGCAAAGTTCCAGAAAGAGCCTGTGGCGATGAAATAGCCTGTCTGGGGATCAGCCATGCTGCTCCTGCTAATTCATAGAGTCTCAGCAAGAATGTTCTTTGAACAAAGTAGGAAATACTTGAGTCAATATCCTCTTTAGATTTCCAACTCTGTACCCAGCTATGCAGGGCAAGCACAGGAGTGAACAAGTCCAGCTGGGAAAGACGAAGTCCACAAAATATGGAACAACTTCTAGAAGAGGGAACCTGAGGAGACTTCTGTTTCCATCAGCTTTCCCTTTGCCAGGTTTACACACAAGTGTCAAAGTCTTTGGTTTATGACACTTTGCGTAATAGCAAGTGTACACTTCAGATATTGTGTTATTTCTATTTACCTCGGTTCCTACCCCTAGAGACATGCTTGGAGATCATCTGCTGAGGAGTTTGATTTACAAAAAATCTTTCTTGCAGTGCTCACAAAGACGTAACCAGTACCTGGTAAGGAATTGTGAGTTAAACCACTAGGGCAGTTATTCCTTTGCTGTTAGCAGGTTAGGGAAAAGGGTAGTACAGCAAGGAAATCTAAGAAACTGGCCAGAAAGAACTGCAATATTGCTTTGGATACTGCTTTTCTAGTAGTGTTTTGCTAGTGTGCTAATATACAACACCTATCTTAAATCTAGTTAAAAGGCATTTTCTTACCATCCCGTTGATTTGCTATGCTATAAACCAGATCTTATATCAAACTAAGCATTTCCAAATGCCTGCTTATCAGAGGCTGTGCTAAAGGCAGCTGGTACAAGGCAACTCAGGATTTAAGGTGTTATTACCTTAATGCTGTACTAAGAGGGGATGTGCTCAGTGCAAGCTGCAAGGATGCACTCTTGTGGCAAAGAGGTGCTGTACAGGGAATAGGTGGAGTTGAAATCACCTTCTGTTTATTAGGAAATTGAAGGCTTTCACACTTAAATAAGCTGAAGAGATTATCAGCTATACTAGAGACTTTTCACTGCAGCATCAGGATGTTGTATGAGTTCTCAGGTTATCAAAATGTCTGTTTTCTCTGCTGGAGGGTGCATTTGTGCTTCTGTTTTTCTGAACTTCTTATGGGCAGGTGCTACTGATCATGCCTCAGTGTTTGCTCCCCTGGGCAAATATTCATAGCTGCCTCGCAGCCAACTGTTTCTCTGTATGACTTAGAGGAGAGGAGCTGTCAGAGGGCAGAAGGCAGTGGAGACACAGCCAGCTCTCTCCCTGAGGAGTGCCACCTACTTTAGTGAGCCTTGCACCCCATAAAACCCTGTCCCTGCTGCCTTTGCTCTGCAGACAGTAGAAAACACCACAGCAGAGGCAATGCAGTATAGTCTCCCACTCCTGCCTTAAAACACTTCCAAGGTTAACTGAGGAGAGTGCCCAGAGGGGATGGCACGGGATGACTGGTGGCTATGAAGTGTTGATGTTAACCACTGAGCAGCAACATTAGAGCCAGGAGAGGGGGCATGTGTGGGTGTGGGTGTGTGTGTGCGTGTGTGCAAAACCCAGTGACTGAGAACTAGCCAAGATGAACCACAGGTTGACTGAGGTCAACTGCTGAAATACTCTGAGCCTGTGTTTTAAAGGTGCTTAGGTGCCTGCTGAATATGAGTGGAGTTTTGAACTTCCTCAGAGAACCTACCTGGATGCTATTTTCAGTCTTTCCTCTTGGTCTTTGTTCCGTCTCTGTAGCTCACAGCTGATCATGTGCTTTTTTCCTCCCACTAGTTACCTACTTTGTGTGTTCAGAGAGGTTCTTTTTTAACTGTTTGCTAGTGTGTGACTGAAAAGTCTTTAGGACGTGTCACCCATCTCCATCTCTGTTATTTAGTGGCTTTGTTCTACAAACACACGTGTGTTACAAGAGTTTCCTTGTGGAGGAAGCTGGGGTTATCTGCAGGCTGTTTATGTAAGGTAGTACTGACAAAACCCACTTGAAATGGTACGTGGTTATGTCATTGACAGGATGTTTTCCAAATGTTTCTTACCATGTTCTGCAAAGGAAGCCATAGTCAATCAGCAGCTAAATCAGTAATGCAGAAGGTTAATATCAAACAAATGTGAAAAGTACTGTAGCAGTCTGCCAAGCAGTTGGCTCCATTACGAGTGTGACAGATGGATCCCAGGTACCAAAGCCAACATTGGATGTACAGAGGAAAACATAGTCTGTAACACTGCCTTACTTCTCACATAATCTCCTCTGAAGATAAGTGGCTCTGCCTACTTTCCAAGAGACCCAAAGCTACCCTGGCAAAGTTAGTTAGAGTAGGACTTTCCAGGACCTGCGATCAGGAAGCATCATCCCAAAGTGTCAGCTGGGTTAGGAATGATGCTATGCAGCCAGTGCAGAGCAGGGTGATTCCAGGGGGTGTTGGACTTGTTCCTACCTGGAGCTGGAGACTTTTTCACCTGTGTGGCCCCCAGAGTTCATGTGCACAACTGAGTGAAAGTGAGTACAGGGGTCTGGGACAAACTGAGGCCATTTGGATCTCTGTGGATGGATAAAGGGCCCAGATAGAGCAGAAGTGCCACTGGGGGTTGGGTGGCTAATTGAAGTAGGTGATATTGAAGATTCCAGTTTAATGGATAATGTGGAATATTCCTATAAAGCTCTCCTTATTTTGAGCATTTAAGATAAGGACATAGTGTTGATCAGAACAGATCTGAACAGTTTCCAGTATTCCTAGTTGAAAATGGGTTGGGAAAAGTGAAATAAACGGAATATTAAAAGGGGAAAGAAGTCATGGATAATTACTGAGAATCACTGCTTCTCCAAACTGAGTTTTTCCCCTGTGAAAATGTAGCAGTTTAATAAAATGGAATAGATTAGCTTTGGAACATTAATGTGAGCATACTTTCCTTTTACACTAAATTGTAACCACTGCCACTGGAAGCTGTACATCAAACTGTCCTGTGCTGCACTCAGATGGTAAAACTCCATCACAACTCTGTCTGGCTATCATACAGAATTAATTCCCTGGTCAACTTCAGTCTGAGCCAAAGCAAATATTGGCAAACAGGTGAAGGCTGTATGAGCCTCAGAAAAATAGATTTCTATATTCTTTTTCAGAATATAAAGCACATTGTAGATTTTCAAGTAGAGTAAAATTATCAGAAACCTTTAATGCCATGCTGGAAATACCATATGGTTTTCCCAAGATGTTGAATAGTAAAATTAGTGTGACTTAAATTAATCGGAACAGTTGTCTTGAAATAGTGCTCTTTGCTTGAACTTAACAGTTCAGTTTAATTCAAGAAGTATTCTCCAAMCTTGCACATCAGCTTGGTAGGAGCAGAGAATAACCATGGCAATATATAAGGAATTGTATTTGCATGTCCAGGGTTTTGATCTCTGGATGAATACTGACCCATAGTAGCTGCAGTTATGTAATAAGAATGTTCCAGGTTTACCTGATTGTCACTGGCTTCTTGTGTGGAGATACACGCCACAGAGTGTAGTGTCTGCACGGCCTTCAGAAACCCAGCCATGATGACTTAAGAATATTAAGAATTATTTTTTTCCCCTTCTGCCCAAAAGATTTGCAGATGTTATTTCCTTTTTTGTACTCGAGTTTTACAGATTTTCAGAAAATGTCAGATTTCCAGAGCAAACTGGATTTGGAGAGCAAAAATATTCCTTAAATTAACCAGCCAAATCGCTCTCCATCCCCGTCTCCCGGGGAATGGGCCCTTCCCCTGCTTCCAAGGCCAGCTCCGAGCCCGCGGGAGCTGCCGGGGGGCCGCGGTGGCTGCGGGGCTCGGCTCCTGATGTGCTTCGAAAAGTGTTCCTCTCTCGCCATCTTCTGGTCAGCTCTTTGGGATTAACTAGACCTGGGGTTGAGATCCTGCTGCTCACAGAAAGTGATTCGACATGATAAAATGTCCTTCTTTGGCGGAGGTATTACCGTGCTCTTTCCCTCTTCCTGTTGCTTTCCCCTGGCTAATGAAGAACAACAAATACGTGATGTGGATGGTGCTTGCCTGAGTAAGCATGCGAAGAAAGCTGTCTGTATTAAACATCAAGTCAGATGTTTAATAACACRGACATAAACGCCACAAAAAGTACTATGAGCTCCATCCCACTATAGATTGGAGCTCTACACGTCCTGGATGGTTTTTCTTGAAGCCACTCTGTGGTAAACAGTGACCAATACTAGCACCGAGGTGTTTAACGAGGTAATTTCTCTGTAATTGCTCACACTGAAGATTATGGAGCTTCCTGTGCCTCAGCTTTCAGGTGCAGCCTCTTGGGTTAGATTGGTGTCTAGAGGAGCAGCTTGAGGTGCTGGGAGACAAAGGTTGAAAGGAGGTGCCCCTCCTTGGAGGGGTGCAGATCTTACTTTTGGGGACTGAAGCCCACAACTGATTAAACCGATAGAAGTAAAACTAAAGATCTGTAAATAATAGAGCTAATTATTGACTACTGGGGGAAAAATCCAAAGGTTCTGGCTTTCCTGTCTTGGTAACGACACACTTTTTTTTTCCATCCTAAAAAAAGTATCCTAAAGAGAGTAACATGTTACCCAACTTGTGTTTCTAAAAATGTAAGTACTAGGTAGAAGTTATGTTGATCACTGACTTCTTATGCTCATTTAAGCAATGTAGCTGTATATAATTTAATTAATAGAGATGAAATTGTGTTTCTCCAGCTGATTTTGAAATTACCAGAGACGGTAATAGGCTGATGACTTGTGGTCTTTTGTTATAGAAAGAGACTATGTTTTCTACAGCTAAATGGGAATAGTAAATTTGAAACACACTCACTTTTTTAAAAATAGTCAGAGGAGTTCTTGGTACTGCACATCCCCCTGCTGGCTGTTTTAAGTGGATTATAATCACATTTTCCTTTTTTTTTTAGTGTTTCCCTCTTCTATGTTGTGTGTGAAAAGCCCACACAAACAACAAGGAAAACTGACTGACAGCCTTGGGGAAACAGGGAAACTCTGCAAAATGCTGCCAGACACACAGAGCAAACTAAATGAAACAACAGGAAACAGGCAATTATTTTTAGTGATTGTATGTTATAATAGGAGCCTAGAGGATTCTGACAGATGTGAGATTTTTGAAATAAGATGGTATCCCCAAGACAGATTATGCTGTACTTCTTGATGAAAAGTTGGATTTAAATGCTACTTCTCACTTCACCATGAGCGATGTGGTCCACTGGAAATTTCAAAACATCAGAGGATGATGCAGCCTCCAGAAGATGTTTCTTTGGAAGAGGCAGCTATCTTTGGCTCCCTTCCTTGGATGGGAACTGTAAGGCGGAGTTCTACAACTCAAGCAATGTAGAATTCACTGCCTCTGGGCACACCACTCTTTCCAAGTGGGTCTCGTGCTTCTCATGGGCCAAAGCCTTTGTAAACAACCTCCAAAGGGATTTTAAACCAAACCAACTAACAAAACATGGTACCAGGACCAGCAGGAATGGTGGAGTGCTAAGGTGGCCAGAAGCATCAATAATCCAGAGAGAGTCTGGAAAGCTCAGTGCTGTATCCCTGTCACCAACAGCTCCCCTGCAGATGTACCCGGCACCGAGGAACTGCTGCAGGAGCTGTTCAGGAGCACTCTGTGCAGGAGTACTGGGATCTGGGGCTGGGTGACCCTCCTTATCTGAAGAAGGCAGAGAGGAGTCATAGGGCGCAAGCTGCAGCTCAGTAGCTTAAGAATTTGGTTATGCAGCTGCCATCCTGGTATCCTGGTGTGAAGAAAACTTCAGAAACCCAGCTTCAGGATATATTATTCTCAGCTAAATCCCATCTGAGCTGGGTGAACTGTAAAAAACAAATTAGAAATTCAGACAGATGGGAACCCCTCAAAAAATGTATGCTATTTTGTTTTCTAAAAGGATTTTGACAGGTTATTTAAAGCTATGCATCCTACTACCGTCTCTGCCTGGTCTTTGAGACACAATTCAAAATACASTCATTAAAGGTTTGTGTTTCAGCATGGGAAATGCAGAGCTGCCTTTTTGCATTTCTAGCAGCAACATCAGCATTAGATAGCAACAAAGAGCAGAAAAGCTCTGTTTAGGTTGAGAATTCACTGCCTAGCCCCCATAATGGGCTATATGCATGTGATGATTTCTAAATGTGAAAAAATCTCTCTTTGTAGTTCCTCTAATRTGTGTCCAGCACCCAGCATTAATGCTCAGTGTGTGGCTGCCTGCAGTGAACCTTGAGAGAAGACTGGGCAGTTGCATTTCACACTAGGAAGTTCTCGTGGAATGCTGCAGGCATCAGGAAGGAGTAATTGCTTCTGCATGGGTATCTGCAGCTGCTAAAAATCCTTTATCTCCAGAATGCGGCAAGTACATGAAATAGAAGTATGTGATTCAAAAAGGAGATCTGTGGATGAGTAAGTCTGAAGTTCAAGCATTTGCCTCATAGAAGGTTAACAAATCTTTTAAAGGGCTTTGGCAGTTTCAGTTGGGGTTTTTAACTGGAGCCAACAACAAAAGCTCCAAACACCCTGATAAATGTGTGCAGGCTTGTCTTCCCCACAGTCCTTCCCCTGAAGCATGGCAGTGAGAGGCTGACCTGAGAGATTCGTTCCTTCTGGACCTGCACTAAAGTTGGCCATTTAGAGAGATTTTCTGTGGCTCTTGAGAATGTTTCTGACCTATTCCAGAGAGCAGGGCAGGAATCTGATGACTGTACCTAGAGCCGCACCCTTTACATAAGAATTCCATTCTCRGCCACTCCAGGAGCTGCTCGGCTGTTTGCACCTGCAGCATGGGGAGTGGGGGCAATGGCACCAACAAGGAACAGGGAGACTGGAGCCCCGGTTTGTCTTCAGTGTTGATCTGCAGCTTGGCACGGTGGAGAAATGGGCCCCTTTGATCACATTGCKGAGGCTATTCTGGGAGATGCTGTTCTGGCTGCTGCTGAATTGGAGTTAGAGCTCCCTGTCTTTGGCTGCCATTCTCCCATCCCTCACGGTACGTCGTGCTCTGCCAATGTAACTGCACACACAGTCACTCCCTAACCTAGTTCTGTCAGAATGATGCAGGTTAGGTTAGGTATTTTTTTAATATGGGAAAGGTAGCCTCAAGGCCAGGTTCCCTTGCTCAACTTCTATTACAATAATAGCATGCGACATTCGTATTATGCTCTGCTCAAGTGTGTGTGATCAGCTTGTGATTGGACTTAATGCCTCTGTAAATAAAAGGAACACAAAAAAAAAAAGAAGGAAAAGCATGATAGTCCCTCAGAAATCTGGCTGATTCCTGGAAGAGTTAACTCATTTAGAAACCTTTTAGTGGCCTGTATTGATTACATGAATGTGTTCAGAGCAGCTGTGGATATTGCAGTAACAATGAACTGAGGCAGTTTATCAGCACATCAATTATTTTACTGGTATAAAAAGGGGCTTTAATTGGACTAATGATGATGGGCTCAATCTTATGTTGAAGCTATCTGGTTATCACAAAATTATCTCTCAGTGAGCTCATCTGTTTTGCAAGGAAGAAGCTCATAATCTCATAGGATGGAAGATGTTCTGGCTATTTATAGTCACTGATTTTATTTGTAGGGAATATCATGACTTCACAAGTGCAGTGGCACTAATCTCCTTGGTAAAGCATTTATCCTAATCTAAAGGGAGCTGTTTGCTACAAAGCCAGCCATGTACTTAAAAGGGCCATTGAACAAATTTGCAACACTGGCTCTCATTTGCCTGTAAAAGCAGCAGGTGAATCAGTGTGTCCTGAATGCACGGCAGCCCAGAGCCAGGCTGCTCTCTGAAAAGGAGACAGTGAGACAAAGAAGATATTCCTACCCAAAATGGCTGAACTGCCAAGATGAATTGGGCAACAGCACCTGAGCAGCTGAGAACGTGCTGCAGCCTTCTGGCTRCTGGGGGTCTGCAGGGCTGGGTTTAGCATTCTCAATTACAATGCAGGCTGCTCTTCTTACGCCAAGGACAGTGAGAGAGTTTACTTTTTCTCAGGTATTTCCTATGCTGTTCCAAACTAGCTAGTCTGGGCTAGCTTTTAGCGCTAAGTCACATGGAATTACTTTTGGCACCTGCTCTCAAGAGATGAAAATACCTTTCTGGTATGTTTGCAGAGATCACTGAGGACCACGGGGCTAGCTGGAGTGTATCTCCAAGAGATCAAACACGTTCACAACTGAGCCAAATGGAGAATGAGTTATTCAGAAGGCAGGGGCGGAGTGGAGTTTCTGCAGAGTTCAGGGCTGAGAGGAGCAGTGAACCAGCAGACATCAGTGCTGGGATGGAGGAAGGAGACTGTGGAACTGCAACCTGCTCAAACCAGAGTTTGGTCAGCAATTCCACAGCTGCTCCAGTCTTCGACAGGATGTGGAGCCAATCCCATAGGACAGGTTGTGGGGCCAGGGCTGTGAGGGTTCTGAGGGGAAGCAGTGGGGGCTCACAGCACCTGCACTGCTACTTTCTACCTAGCGCTTGATTTCTTGCATTGCTGCTGCAATATCCCCCAGCTATCAGCAAGCTCCTGGGCTGCAGCTGTGCCTGAAAGGATGCTGCAGCTCCAAGTCTGAAGTTATTTCTTCTCCTTGAAATCTGCAGGAATAGAGAGTGGAGCAGTGTCCTTCACTCACCTGGGCTGCTGAGGCCTTCCCTTCCTGGTCATGGGCTCAGTGATTCCACAAAGACAAGCAGACCATGTCAGTTGAAAAGGCCAGATGTAAGTGTGTTCCTTTAAATCATAATCCTTCATGTAATATCACACTTAGTTGTCATAGAAACCGTGGCATCACTAAGACTTACAGCTCTTGATCCAGCAAAACAGTCAAGCATTTGCTTTTAATATAAAGTATGTGCTTAAATTCCAACTTTTTCTATGGCACTGCTTGTATGCCTAGAACAAAGCCTACACTTACTTTTTTTCCTGTGTGAGTGTGATGTGGCCCAGTAAAACCTCCTGGTTGCTTTAGTTAAGCTGAAACAGCATGCATGTTTCACAATCATAAAAATTACTAGCACAGGAATGGTCTAAAGAGAGTCCAAACAGAACTTTTTAAGAAGATATGTTGGCGTTTGAATGCTTAATTAGATCACGTCACTGTCTCTGCTTCTGCAACCTGAAAAAGCATTAGAATAATGCTTTTCATAATTTCTTGCAGTACTTAGGACACTGGACAGCTCTTAATTCTGTTGATTGTATGAGGAGAATATTTGTTTTCAATTACTCTGAAAAATATAGAAGTTTGATCATAATTTCTAAGAGAAACATACATGCTCTCAAATTAAATAACCAATTTAATATAGCTGCTCGTGAGGCATTTTGTATTTTTCTTTGAAGAGTCAGTCTGTGATGTAAGTATTTAAAACTTTCTGGTTTAATTTTAAGGTACATTTTAGCACTCAAAGCGCTGAGAAAGGTGTGAAAGTATCTTTATGGCTCCAAGAAAACAACAAAAATAATGGTGACAAATTAAGAAAATGCTACATGTGTTTTAGTTTGAAGTTCTGTGGTTTTTAAAACATCTTTTAGCGAAGTCTTTGAACAGGTGTCCATGTTGAATATTCAATTCCTGCTGCAAATGCATTTGAAAGATAACACGTGATATATTTGGTCTCATGATAGATGTGGGTTAATGCTTTGACTAATTTCAGCATTTGATAATTGGACCTACCCACATCTGTTACAGCTGTTCTAGAAAGTTATACATTTGCGTTTAGTCTGTATTTGTGCCAAGGAGACCTGTTGTGTAGAACTTCAATAGGCTGAGGTGGTAGCAACTCCGCAGTGAAATTGGTGCATTTGTAATTATTTCTGTCAGCAGAAAAAAAAGCAGCAATATCCCAAAGGCATAAGCTTTTGTGGAAATTAAAGCAGAAGGTTAATAAAGGTGCCTGAGTCACAACTCGCTTCCAGTTCAGGGAATGTTTGTGGACAAATCTTCCTGCTATTTACTGAGCTCCACCAGCTGGTAAATGACTCTGTGTTTCTAAAAGCTCTTCGTGTAAAAAGTTAAAGTTTTGTGAATGGAAAAAGGGTTTGAAAATGTTCCTGACTAATCGCCTTGCCTGGAGAGGAACGTATAAGCATTTGTACAACTGCAAAGCTAAATTGATGAGTGTGCTGTTGATTTTGCTGATTTCAGAATGCCAGGACAAAAAGACAGAATCTCACCTGTAACAATATTTTATGAAATAGCATGATTCACACAAAAAACGAGTAAGAATTTATGGTCAGCCGCATTCACCAGCAGTCACATAAAAGGCTAGTTCCCCAGATTAGTTTTTAATAATAATGTATAAATGTAATTAATTTAAACTCAGAACGAGACAGCGAAAGGGGACAGTAAGCTACTTTTGTCTCCTTTACCTACAGGGCTTAAATGCAGTTTTTACACAGCTCGTCTGAGTCTAGGAATTTGTACTGCCTCAGTGTGTTCCCTGCAGTCCATCAGAGGTGATGGACGAAATGCGACCAACTGTCCTGAATGCTTGAAATCAATTTCAGAGCACAAAAAGCGCCASTGCCCTCTTTTATCGGTCTCTCTTCTCTTATCTTCAGGGCTGTCGGCATYGCAGGGACTTTTTTCTCTTCCCGAGCACAGGAACTCTCCGGGCGCGTCCGGGATTGTCCCGCGGTGCGGGGGAGAGGGGGTCCCGCCAGGGGGCGCTGTGCGAGCGCAGCGGGGCTGCTGCGGGAACGCCCGGGACAGCGGGACCGGACAGCAGCCTGGACACACCCCGGACAGCGGGACCGGACAGCAGCCTGGACACACCCCGGACAGCGTGACGGGACAGCCGCCTGGGCACACCCGGGACAGCGGGACGGGACAGCAGCCTGGGCACACCCCGGACAGCGGGACCGGACAGCAGCCTGGACACACCCCGGACAGCGTGACGGGACAGCCGCCTGGGCACACCCCGGACAGCGCGACCGGACAGCAGCCTGGGCACACCCGGGACAGCGGGACGGGACAGCAGCCTGGGCACACCCCGGACAGCGGGAC